>JAJGRX010000821.1:0-51668 GCA_025461125.1 Carex kokanica
GAATGCCAAAGATGTCAAGACTGGCCTCCTCGATCAGCGAGGCAAAGCCATTCATCGCGCTATCGAAATTCTTGATTGCATCCTGCGCAGTTTGCAATACACTCGCGCCCCAAAACGCATCGGTGCCGTTGGTGTACACTTTAGGCACATACTCGCCGCAGAACGCAATCACGCGGGAAGGGTGGATGCGCACCATCTCGGCATTGCCCATGATCTCGTAATAGAGCGGGCACCCGAAGTTATCGCTGGTCGGGTCCATGTCGATCTCGCCAGCCGTAATCTCCTGGCGGCTCATGACGTGGAGATATTGCAGGCACCCCGCGCCAAGGCTTTCCACGCGCAACGGCTTATCTGGCTGACCCTGCTTTACGCCCATCACGATCACCGAGCCGCCTAGCCGCCCTAGCCGTACCGCTTCCTCAAGCTTGGCCCACACGCGCATGTCACGCTCAAGCTTTTCCAACGCCTCGACATTGCCGTCCTCGGTCATCCAGTTGCGCTTCTCACGGCACATCTCGGACGCAGGCTTGTCCACGATCTTACGTGCTGCCCAGCTGGACCGATACATGGCATCGACCTGTTGCCAGCTTAGGTATTGCGCGTGGTAGAACTGGTGGCTTCTCTTGTCCACCGAAGTTCCGGCACCGCTGGCAAAACTAGCCAATCCATCTAAGGTGTTAATCTGCATCCGCGCACGATAGCACGAAAAACGCCGCCTTGTTAGGGCGGCGTTAGACTTATGTTCAGGAATATCTATTGCATATATCTCAATCGCTATATGCAATAGACTTATAAAAGACCCCCTTGCTACCGGTATCCTTCATTCCTGCGCAAGGAAGCATAAGCGATGCCCCATGATAAATAGGACTAAGGCGGCATAACTGGCAAATAGGATCGGTTATGTACAACCCTTCCTCCCTTACATCATGAGACAAGTGCACCTGATCCGGCGTCAAAGTAGGGTAATTGTTATTTTTCAAATCAGCCTCCTATATGCTTATTTATAGCCTTTTGCGATTTAGTGAGTTAATAAAAAGAAGGTAGGCCAAGTGTCATTGCCTTCCCTTCGCGGCGTGCCGCATGACGCATAGACTTTGCTATAGCCTTAGACCAGCTTTTAGGGCAGTCCGCTGTCTTGTGATATATGTCATGCCCGCCAGCGCTACGGCCCGCATTATTATCCGGAGTATATGGCTTCACCATAATTCTCCTTTTGCATAATCTTTTGCCATACCAAGATGAGCCAAAACCATAAACCATTTGCGATGAATGTCAGACTTAAATTCTGCTTCATTAACTTTTGCCTTGACTTCGTTTATTAAGTTCTGTAAATGGATATCAAATCCATCTAATTTTTGCAAGTTTTTCATCTTACCGCCTCATACTCACATGCAGTTTTGATTTGTAGGGGCTGTCAATCTATGCTATTCCAGCATCGCCCACAAGTTATTTTTTTCTTTTCGCCTGTGACCGATATACTATTTCCTAAATTGGTTAAACTTTCTACTGGAAAACCATTATCATCACGCTTCCACTCCACTCTCAAGCCGCAAAATGTGCGACCGGACAGCGTTCCCCTAAATGCATGAATTTTCATCGCGCAGCCCTTTCACGAAGGTAGCGCTTGATGTTCTTAATGCGGCGGGAGAAGCGCTCTGCTGCGTAAAAGTTATCCGCGTTGCCAGCTTTACGGCTTAAAGCCTCCGAAAGGTCGTGGTAGATAGCGATGGTTTCTGCGGTGCGCGTCATAGCAGTGTCTCCGTTTCGTTACCCCGTTCTACCATGCCGCAATCGGGTGTCAACAACTATTTTGCCCTAATGCGGAAAAGCGCATAAGCTGTCTTTGTGCGCTTTTCCGCTTAATCCAGCCCATCGAGCGAATACAGCGAGCCAAGCGCCAACTCATTCAACGCGTCCGCCGCAGCATCCACCTGATCGTCATGCCCGCCAGCAGGGAACAGGGTTAGCTCGGCTAGGAACGGATCAATCCATGCATCCTGATCGGCATTGCCTGTTTTCAGGATATACACGTTGCCCGTCTCGGCCTGCGATGCCAGTGGCGTGGCGCGCGTGGCCTTGTCACCCGTTGGACGCACCGCCTTGGCGCTATAGCCCGCAAGCTGCCTGATATACGTGTCAGCCTGATCCTTGCCCGCCTGCCCAGGGTCTTGCGGAATGCGGATGGCTACGGGCTGTCCATCGGTAGTCGCCGTTGACTTGATCGCGGCCTTCACATCACGCGGTGAACCCCTGAACCGCTCGCAATGGTGAATAATGAAATCACCCTCATTGCCGCGCGACATAAGCACGCCTGCGGTATAATCGGGATTGTTCGTGGCGTTCTTAGCTGTCGCAGCCAAATCCCACGCGCGCACGTATTTACGCGAACCGGGCGGCATGGCGGTAATAACCTTGAACCACGCCCGCTTGAACAGCAATCCTTCATCGGGCGCAGGGCGTTGCTGGTACAGGCTTGACCACGTGCGAGCCAAAGCGCGGAACGGTGCCCAATGCGATGGCGTAAACCATTCGGGCCATAGCATGTCACCCGGCTTGCGGCCTAGCGGGTCATCGTCGCGTTCCGCCTCCGCCGGAATGCTGATCACATGCCACGTCTGCCCATCCCGGCATTCGATATCGCCGCTTTCGCCGGCCCACCCTTCGGGCAGGATCGAACCACTAAGATCATCTTGGTTCCAGCGGGTTTGAATGATCAAAATGCGATAACCCGGCTTACCGCGCGTTAGTACGCTATCGGTGTACTCAGCCTTAGTCTTTTCGCGGATCGTTTCGCTATCCGCTTGCTCGCGCCCCTTTACCGGGTCATCGATAACAATCAGATCGGCACGGTTGCCCGTAATGCCCGATTGAATACCGCCTGCAAGAAACTCATTCTCATTTGTCAATACAAAATTGTCGGCGGCGGCGCTTTCCGAACTTAGCCCTAGCCCGAATACCTTTTGGTACGCTTCTTGCTTAATAACCGAACGAACGCGCCGCCCGATCTTCAATGCAAAGCCTGAACCGTATGTTGCCACAATCACGTTCTGGCGCTTTTTACGGCCCATGAACCATGCGGGAAACATCACGCTGCCATAGCTTGACTTAGCAGAGCCTGGAGGCATGAATACCATCATGCGCGTAATCTCGCCATCGGCCAATCGCTGTAGTGCGTCGCACAATAGCTGGTGATGCGATGCTAGCGGGCGCTTGACCGCCTCCGCTGCATAGTCGCGCCCATCATCCTGATCTTCTACAGGTGCGCCGGGTATCTCTACTGATTTGCAGAAATAATCAAAACGCCGCCTCGCAAGTTCATTGCGGGCGGCTTCTACATCGGCGGTGGTTAAGTTAATTGAGGGTGCGTTCGGCATTTTTCAGCGCAGCAATTTCCTCGATCGCAGCCGTGCTAATCTCGGTCCAGTCAATCGTCTCATGCTGGATTGCGCCGCCGTCTTTGCCGGTCATTTCCACGGCTTGCGTTGGCTTGCCTAGCACTCGGTCAACCAGATGAGCGGCGGCGGCATTGCGAGCGGCGTGCGGTGCGTCGGCATCACGCATAACTTCGGCCCATGTGTCAAACGCCTCATAGAGATACGTCGAAGCATACTCGGTCGCAGTCATGCGCTTTTCCTGCGCCTTTACGCCCAACGCGCCCAACGGACGCCCCGGCTTACCCTTGGGCGGAACTACATCGGGCTTAGGCTTCCTAGGCCGTCCACGCCCTCTTTTCGGCTCTTCGTTTTGCATGGGTAAAATATCTGCTTAAAAATTAGGCAGTTTGTGCCACAGCCTGCAATGGGTCGATGCCCAGCGTGCGCAAAACCTCGTCACGAACAATTGCGCGAATATCCCTAACGATGTCATCCGTCAGGAAATCCTTGCTATCGATCGTCAGCTTAATTTCTTGTGCATCAGCCATCACTCAACCCTATCCAAAACCCATTCATCGACACCCTCATTGAGCGCATACCTTTTCATGATATCCGCCTCAACATACCACTCGTCCATTCCGCCAGACCTTGCTCGATCCACAACTTCCGATCCGACGTAGCATCCCGATCCGATGAAATAGTTTCCATCCTCTCGAATGCCAACGGCCCATCCGCCGTTTCGTTTCTCTCGCAGGAACTGACAAGCGGCACTGACTTCATCCGGGTCGCAAACCACTCGGTCCCGTCGAACAACTGGTGCTGGCTTTGGCTTTGCCTTGGCTCGCTGTTGTGCGACAAACTCGGCTCGCTCCTTGCGTAATCCATCCTTGCCTTCTTCCTCAACCCAACGATCAACGGTCTTCCAATGCGCGCTGTAATGCGCCTCACACCCCGGCTTTCCAACCTCGACATACGTTGACCGGAAATCGCTAGGCCGTGCCCGTAACGCTGTATTGGCACGGCTCACGCGTATTCATCACCATCGAAAAACGCCACGTCTGCAATCCCGTATTTGATTGCACCCTCGAATTTGGAACGGCCGTCGATTACCCGATCAGATTGTGCGATCAAAGCCTCTCTCTGCGGCTCATCCAGATTGCGCATCAATTGAGCGTGGTAATCGGCGGGAAGCTCTGTGGTCATGGCCGTACCTTAACCGATGTGCGGCCATGTGTCAAGTCATCGAGGGTTGGCACGTGCCCATGCGAACGCTTGGGCTACCAGCAAATTCAAATCCTCAATATCGCCATTGCGCCAACGCTTAATCAACTCTTCGGCCTTCATGTCATCCGCGCTAGGTTCGACATAGCCCGATGCCAAGGCGCGTTCCTTGAATGCGCGGAGCTGTTCCAATTCCTCCGCTGGAACGGGCAAAAAGTCCAGGCTGCTGAAATCCCAAAATCCCGCATCGCCAGTCCGATAATTGATCATAACCGAATCGCCGTTGATGTAACATGCGCTCATGTCTGGCTTGAGTTTGGCTTGTTCGCCTCGCACCTCAAGAACGACGCCCTCAACGGTTGACCAATGCTTATCGGCGTCCGCCCGAATGCGAACCCGATCCCCAACTTTGAATGCACGCGGCTTGGTTCGTTCGTCATATGACGAAACCAAATCAAAGCCGGACGGCCACCATCCAAGCCCCGCGCCTTGACCGTCCAGATAGATGTAATCTGAATTTACGTCCGTAACTACATGCTCGGTTCCTGCCTCAATCTTGCGAACCAGATCCCCAACCTTAAATTTGCCCATATCAAAATCCTCCGTACAATGTTTCAACAATCCCGCATATGCCCGAACGCGAAAGGGGTGTCAACAAGTTTATTCGATACGCCAGCAACGGACCTCGGCGTCCGTCCGCTTGACGGTGAACTTAGCGCCGCCCATCCTAGGCCTTGCCTGCTGAGCGCACCCACTGACATTGTTGCCGATCCGGTATTTCGTTTCCGGCGTACATGGAATTGCGAAGCTTTCCCCAACCTCCATCGTGTCAAAAGGATAAATGCTCGGACGGCCAACACCACGATAAGGCAAAGCGGCAAACGCGGGGCGATGATAAACATTATCGGGAACGGCGATGTCTTTTTGAATTTGGATCATTTTGCATTCCTTAAAATCTACTTTCGAACCCTAACGCAAAAATTACTATACGCATAGCGCGCATGTCGCCGTCCTACTTCCAGCATTAATCGCACTTTTCGCTTTATCCCTAGGTGGGGTAGGGAAAGGGGAGGGGGTCACTGGGGGGGGTAAGGAGTACATGGGGGGGGTAGTCTATGGATAAGGGTTATATAAGAGGGGGATTACTATAGAGGGTATTATAAGAGTGTTTTTTCCTTTGTTTTCAACGGTTTAACAATTTGTACATGCACACTCAGATTTCTAGTAATAAGTCATGCGATAAGTCATGCGATAAGTGCTAAGTAGCCGCCCCCCCATTGCACGAACGGCTAATTGACCCTATGTACATGCTGCACCAAGTGTACATAGGGAACAGATCATGAATGATGCAGAGATTATCGCTAAAATTGGCACGAATAAGCTGGCAAAACATCTCAAAATAGAAGCGTCCAGGGTATGTGGCTGGAAGAAAAGAGGCATCCCGTACCGCTGGCGGATGGAGTTTCTGATCAACGATGATCTGTTGAAATACGACTACGATCTAGGCGATGCGCACACATTCCTGCGCGGCATGGGCCGTCCTCCGCAGCCCTCCAAAACAAAGAAAAAGCCAGCCGATTAGGGCTGGCTTAGTGAGAGTATTGGATTTTATTAATAATCAATAATCATCATCATAATTCATTTTACGAAATTCCATGCCTTTTTCATGCCCCGATTTATAACACGAAATCCAACGCTCACTTTCTGGCGGACGCCATGTTTCTTGAACTGCGTCATCCCATCCTCTGTCAAACCAAAACTCTTCCATTTTTCAGGCCCTTTTTATTGTTAAGATAAATCCAATTCCGCCATATCAACTGCGTCCTGCACGGCGGATTCTGCCTGCGCGCGGTTAAAGCCCAGCATACTAATTTGAGCGCGATAATAATCGCGGTTGTAGGCGAAATTTGAACCTAAAAAGGCAAGGTTGCGATCATTGTTAATGTGTTGGATGATAGCGTCTTGAATTTGGATCAGGCTGTTCATTTTCTTCACTCCATCGCGTTATTGTTGTCCTACTTTACCATGCATCATCGCGTCGTCAACAACTATTTTCGCTTATACCCGATACGATCCCAGCTAGCTGTAGGGTTCCAGCAATTTGTGCCATGTCCCCAGCCGTAGCCTCTCATCAAATACACCTCGCCATCACGGCATAGGTAGCCGCCGCCGTCCCAATCCGCAGGTGGGCCATTCCCTCCAGGCCAATAAACGAAACCCTTTTCCTCTGCCATTTTACGCGCGCTCTGTTCAATTTCCGTCATGTCACTCACCCTTCCAAACTCCCCCGTTCAATCCCTCGATACCGAACCGATGGCCTACCCTTGCCACCTTCCGGCACAACCTTTGAACTAACCAGCAAGCCGCTTTCCTCCAGGTCGGTAAGAATTTCCTCACGCTCACGTTTCCCGATACTCTGGAACCGGCGTGCAATCTCCGATACCGACATACCGCTATCACCCGCTGCAAGGATCACGGCATGAACGCGCTTGACCCGTGCTTCCAGATCGTTCTCACTGATATTGCCCAATGATTGCTTGATAAACTCTCGCACCGAACGGGCGCTGACCACCCATCCCCAATCCATGTCATCCTCGCCTATGATAGGATGGGCAGGATCGTTACTCACGCACCGCACCAGCGCCAGCTTCATGGCGTTCTCAGCCACACGATTGACAAAAGGTTGCATTTCCAGCGGCACCTGTTTTTTCCATCGCGCCTGTTCCTCGCGCATGCGGAACTCACGCGGCGAATACTTCATGCCTGTATCAGGATCGATCGCGGTATCGGCATAAGGCACCTCATATGGGCGCGGTGCCACACTAGCCCCATCGCCCAATGGAAACGCCTTGTGATCCGCTGCACTGCGCATACACGCCTTCAGAGCATCGATAAGTTGGTCGGGATATACCGCACGGCGCAATACCCTTGGTGTGGGCGCGTCCTCGGCTGTATCGGGCAGTAGAATGAAGCGCGGGAGCAAACCATCGGCAATACTGGCATTGGTCATCTTTTCCCAAAACGAATGCGGATTGCTGACCCCATAGAACGACAGACAAGGCCGATGGATGATCATAGTGGGCCTTTCCTTGCTGTTGGCGTACATCGCGCCCTTGAACACGCTCTGCGCCTGTGAGTACAGTTTCAGCAAGATCGATGGCACTTCTTTGAGATTGCCACGCGGGTCTTGCATGGCCGTTACCAGTTTGCCCATTTCATCGGCGGGAATATACAGCGTGGGCGATTGCTCCACAGCGGTCATAATGCCCCGCGCGCTGACAATCTCCGAACCGCCCACCATGCGAACGCCTTCCTCGCCCGCAAGCATAAGCGCGGCCCCAGGCGCGTTGACAGGCAAATCCTTACCCGACCCCGATGCCGACAGCCCCACCACATAGATATTCGACATAAGTCCCGATGGCGTCTGGTAACGCCTGCCCATCGCAGTGGCGAACATGGCGATAGCGGCCCCCAGCGCTAGCTCAGGGCGTGGGCTAGGCGCATAGTGCAGGATAGTCTCAACCGCCAGTCGCATAGGCCCGCTAAGGCCGTCCTGCCAGCCGTTAGAAACCTCTGGCTTCTTTTCTAACGCAGTAGCCTTCTTGGTCAACGCCGTTACATCCGCCACGATGGGCAGTTCCGCCACTTCCTCGCCACGCGCCCGTCCAATCGCTCTCTCGCACGCACGGCGCGGGTCGGCTTGATCCAGCAAGTGGGCACTGACCTTGTTATCGGGATTGAGCAATATTCCGGCCATCGTGTTATCATCGAAACCGGCGCGGATCATTTCGCACGCCGAATGATACACCCACGCCGAACGGTCATTACCACGCGGCTTTTCGATCGATAACCGGGCAGGATGAAACGGCGTTAGTTGAACATCATCGCACGTCAGATATGCGATATCGCCAATGGTAGCCGCAACACGCTGCACCGCCTCCACCGACATTTCAGGCTCGGGAAAGAATGCGGCTAGTTCCGAAGGCTCGTAGCATTCCCCCGTATCCGCCGACAAAATGCCTGTCATGGTATCTACGCGCCCGCGTGACGCCTTGGCTGCGTTGACATAGTTTACCGTGCCCGCGAGGCGCATAAGGCGGCTTACGTCCTGGCAAGCGTCGGCATTGAACATCGAACGCACTTGCATGTTGATGCGCTCGATAGCGGGCTTGTTTTCGCTATCCTCAATCCGCCAGAACGCCTGCACACCGCCCCCGCTCGATACCACAAATGAGGGTGGGCAGCGCAATCCTTCCAGCGTTTCCATCGTGCTGGCATAATCGAACTTTGCGTTATCGTGCTTCGGCGGGTCAAGATCGACATGCACAAAGCGGCATGATGTGATATCGGCCTTGCTCGGTTTCTCGTTGAAATTATCCGGCACCCGTCCGACCGACCAGTACAGCCCGCGTTGATGCTTGTTTTCCTCCATCGCCCATTCAAGCGCGGCATCTACGTCATTGCCAAAATAGCGCGCGTTGACCGGCTTGCCGGGTGTCCTGTGAATGCTAACGAGATGGATGCATTCGCCAATCCACCCAAGATGCTCACGGGCGGCATCGGCGTCGAACGCGAAAGCCTGAATTTTAGCCACAGTTCCTCCTAAAACAAAACAGGCGGCATGTATGCACCATGCCGCCCTGAAAAGATAGTGTGATTGTTACTTATACCCCGCTCACGATCCGCCTGCGTCGCCTCCACCATCGCGGGTTCGGGGGTCGGGCTATTGGGGGCGGCATTATTTCCGGTCATGATTACGCTCCTCCAGCGCTTGTTTCAATGCCGCAATACTAGCACCGATATCAGGGTTTGCAACAATTATCTCGCGCTCACCTCCGATCTTTACCGCCAGCGTGTGCATCGTGGGATTATACCGCACCCGCCCACGCGATACGCCCAGCCCGTCAGCTACGCGGTTAATCACTGCCTCAGTCTCGATCATGCTGTAATCCTCCATTTCTTGCGTAATGCTTCTACGGCCATCCGTAGCGCCTGTGTCGCCGCCGATAAACTCACACCGCGTATCCGCGCGATATCCGCGCCATCGTGTCCCGATAACGCCAGTCCACCACTTTCAGCCTGCGCCGTGGGCAGTTCCGATATAGCATGGGCGATCTGAGCCAGTTCCGCGCTTTCGTGCTGCGTCGGTTCCAGCGCGCTATCCTCAATCTCTACGGCTACGGGCTTAGGCGTGGCCTTGCCATTGCTGCGATCATTCAAGCGTTGCCACCACACACGCTTTATCATCGTGCATAGCCAACGCCACAGCCCCGGCATATCAAGCCCCTCACGCGCTTTCCACGCCTCTGCCCATGCATCCTGCGCCACGTCCTCGGCATCCGCATGATCGCCCGCACGGCGCACCAGGGCGTCATGATATTTGCGGTATCCTAGTTCAAAGGCGATTGCGGTTAGCATCAGTAGGGCAACTCATCAGCATCCAACGTCCGCCCGAAATTATCCGCAGCGCACTTGCACACCGTGGTGTACGCCATGCCGATAAACTCCAGATACTGCTCCTCGCTCCAGTCCGCGATATCGCTACCTTTATCGGACAACCATTCACCGATTGCGGGCGATGCATCGGCTATCGCAGCGCTTTCGTTCTTCGTCAGCTTTTTCACATCACCCTCAATCTTAACCAACAGGTCCAAACATTTCATACTGCACGCGGGCGCAATGCAATTGTTTATACGCGGATGGCTGAAATACAGCCCATTGCATTCGCGCCCGCAGTGGCATTGTGTCATTATTCGCCGCGTGCTTTGGCTAGAACGGCAATGGCTTTTGCAAGCTTTTGCTCAGATTCAATCCCTGACATTGGATAGCCCGACGCGACGTGGATCAAATCTTGCAAAGCGTAAGCCATATCCGGGGCCACAGAAATCAACCGTGCGTTGGCCTGAATTTCCGCGTCGGTCCTCCCATCTACCCCGCCATCATCGCTATCATCTTCAATATTTCCCCAAACCACAATGCTGAAATCTTCGGCCTCAATACCGGGTCGCCGCCCCAGCTTATTGGGCGAAAAAATATCCCAAGGCCCCGGTGTAAATCCAAAATCACTCACGCTACATTCCTCTCTTGCTCAAACTGATAGCCCACAACATCCTTGTACTTACCACGTGGTCGGACCTGGATCGCGATCGGCTTGCGTAGTTCGGATGCGCGGGCATGGGCATCCTTAGCATCGGATGGAATCGGACGCAAGCCACGGCCAGCCCACCAACTCTCAGCCTTTTGCCGTGCATAGCCAGTTGCGCCGAAGGATTTCCACTCGGTAACGGAGGTTAATCCAGTGCGATAAATTACACGCAAGCTATCGGGCCGTCCCGGCTTGGTGTGGATTGCATAGCTTACGTCCGATACGTTGATCCAGCTTGCCTCGATCTGCGTTGACAGGATGGGGGCAGTGCCGGACGTGGCTTTGAACTTTACTTCAGGCGGCGGAAATAAAAATCCACAATCGCCGCATTCTGTGGCCGCAGCATGAACCTTGCTATCGCATTCGGGGCATACCTTTACTGGTGCTTCGCCATTGCCTTTTGCGCCTTTGGGCTTTGGCTTAATCAGATCGATCGGGCCGTGCTCATCCACGTTGCGGGCGAAGTCTAGCACAATGCCTACAGTCTTGCCCGGTGACAGCCGCATGAGCCTGCCCAGCTTCTGCGTATGCAGCGCGGGTGACTTGGTGGGCGCTAGATCACCGATCATCCGCAGATTTGGAATATCCACGCCAGTAGTGAGTGTGCCGCAATTGCTAAGATAATCAAGACGGCCCATGAGCATATCGCCAATCCAGCGATCACGAATAGTTTCGTCCGTGTCTCCGTCGATGACTTCACAGTTAAATCCCCTCTCTCTAATCTCATCCCGAATATGATAGGCATGCTTGACGCCAGTGGCAAACAACAGTCCCGGCCTAGCATCCAGCTTTACAATCTCATCGACGCAAGCCCGTGTTACTTCTTCCTTATCAACCGCCGCCGCCAGTTCGCCCGCATTGAACTCCCCGCCGCGAATATGTACGCCACTAGTGTCAAGTTCCTCGCTTGTCTTGCGCGTCGTGATCGGGCATAGGAAACCTAGTTCCAGCAATTCGGGAATAGTAGTTTCATGACAGCAATCAGTGAACAAGCTGTCAGATTGCCCGTATATCATGCCGCTATCCAACCTCCAGGGGCTAGCGGTGAAACCGGCTATTTTGATATGTGGATTAATCAGGCGCATGTCTGCTAGAAACTTGCGGTAACGCGTAGTCTCTTTAGGTGAAAGCAAATGACATTCATCTATCAATATGATGTCGATGTTCTGTATCTTGAATGCTTGCTTCCATACCGACTGAATGCCAGCAAAAATAATCTGCGCCTTGTGGTTCTTTTGCCCAACGCTCGCGCTATAGAACGCACATGGCGCTTCCGGCCATACGGATATAAGCTTTTCGCAGTTCTGCTTTAGCAGTTTCGCAACATGCGTAAGGATCATTATCCGTGTGCCGGGGTATTGCTCGCACGCCTCTTTAGTGAAAGTTGCAAGGATAACACTTTTCCCAGCGGCGGTAGGCAGTATTGACAGCGGCGAACCATCGTGATTTGTGAAATAACCGAACAAATCATCTACGGCTTTGCGCTGGTATGGGCGTAGCTTTAGCATTGCGGCGCGTCTGGCAATGGCATCCAGTGCGTTAACAGCAATGTATAAGTTCCAGCCCAATCGTAATCTTTATCATGCGTATCGACAACTGGATAGTTACCGCCACCGCACGTGCGCCACCATTGATACGGCCAGCCTTCGCGCAACCCCTCTACGGGCGCGCGTGCCAAGATATGCCATCCGTTGCTCGCCATAGCTAGAAACTTAGTTCCGTCGCGGGGCGCGCTGTCAATCGTTTGCCAATCCTCGGTCTTCATAACTTCCTCCATCCTTCATCTGATAATGCACAACGCCGTCGATTACGTCCGTTTGCTCCATCGCCAGCATGCTCGGTATCCACCTGTGATCCGCACAAGGCAACATTTCTTTTCCCATCGCGCAGGACCATCCCGGCGCATCACGGTTAGGCGTTGCATGGATGCAGGACCGGCACTGGCGATCAGGTAGCGCGCCCATGTGGCATACGTCAATGAAATCGCAGAACCGGCATGCAAACGATGTGGGCGTATCCGATATGCGAGGCGGCGCGTTGTCCGAAAAGATTATCCTCTCACCCTTCGCCATCAGTTTCATCGCATATACCGGATCGTAATCCGTTCTGCATGAAGTCCAATCGCGCGCACCAGGGCTTACCACAACGGTGTAATGCCGGTCGATATTCTCGGCATGCATGTAAAGCTGACCCTGCCCGTAATACGTCTCATTCCAGTTGAGCAGTGCATTCTTCGGGCCGAACTTGAACGCCATCTTGTCCAGATCAGCCCACTTAGCCGACGCCTTGATTTCCCCGATATGCCACTTGGTGGGCGCTTGTAGCAGTCCGATACACACGCCATCGTAATAGCCTGTCATCTTGCCTGCTAGCGCCGTAAAGCCGTATTGCTTGCCCGTTTGGGCATCGTGACTATGCCACTCGACACCAGCCGCTCGAATACGCTTGATTGCGATATCCTCAGACAGATGCCCATCTTCGAACCGCTTTAGCGCCGCTGCATCGAATTTGGGCAGTCGCGTGTGCCGTAGCTTGTAATAGCTTTGCCGCTCACACGCCGCACCCACCCATGACGGCCCTAGCGAATTGCTATAGCGCGGCTTGGCGGCGTCTTCGATAGCCCGATCAGCGGCGGCTAGCGTGGGGTCTATTGTGGTTTGCGGGAGCTTAGCCATTAGTAAAACTCAAGCATTTCATTTGCATCAGACGCCTTGCGACAACCGGCAATCCATTTACGCGCAACTCCACCATAACCGCCCCATCGGGCAATATGGGGAGAACCATCGCCCATAGCATCCAGCTTAGGCAAAAGCTTTTCCATTTCGTTGGCTAGCAATGAGGCAGAATGCGGAACAATTTCTCCATCGCAATCGGAATGCGTAAAAAACTCAAAAAGACCGGGGTGACTTTGCGCGCTATACCCTTCGCCTAAATAGAACATGTCGCCTTCGTAGCCTGTCGGCCATGTTCCTCCGGTCGCCTCGCAAACGGCGCGGCGGAAATTATTGAATGCGGAATAAGCGCCATCGAAAGCGCCATGCGAAACATCTAAACCCATCTCATCCTCCAAAAACAACTAACCCCGACACCTTGCGATGCCGGGGCCATGCTGTCAAGCGATAATCCGCTCAACCAATCTTGTTATACGCACTCAGCCGGAACGGCGGGACTACCGTGCCATCATCCGAGTAGTACTTCCCATCCGGTCCTTTTGTGGCGTTTGGCTTACCATTGGTGACGGTTCCAGCGTTATCGGACTGCGCAGACTGCTGCGACGAAACTGACGCACCGCCCTCCGCGCTCTTATACCCGGCAATACCGTTGCCAGCCGGATAGCCATCCTTGGGCGGCGTCACCTTGATTTTGCCGATAAAGGGCAGCATGTGCAGTTCTTCGCTATCCTCGATCGACAGCTTGCCTACCGCCGTGCAAAGCTGGGCAAGCGAACGCTGGGCAATCTCAACTGCCTGCTGGCTGGTGTTGATGAGATTGAAATTCTCCCAGTGCTTGCGACCCGCGCTAGGCCCATCGGTGATATCCATTTCCAGGACAAGCATCTGCCCGCTCTTGGTATCCTTCATCTTAGATGACACCACGCGCATGGGATAATCGCCCGCAGGGATGGGCGCGAAGTCGCCCGATGCTTCCGGCGCATCTGCTACGTTGAAACCGGTTTGTGTGAGATTAGCCATTAGTTAGTCACTCCTTCTGCAAATGCTTCGTCGGGCAATGGAACCCAGCCCATAGGATTATCAACGTAAGTAAACCATCCTTCTCTTGCTCCTTCGCCCACTTCGTCCTGCATAAACCACTCGGTTTCAAAGGCGTCCCAATGGGCGCAGTGGGGAAGGCCGTCTATTCCCGACCACAAAATAATTCGGGTTCCGTCTGTTGGCGCTGTATCCATACTACGCATTTAATTGCCCTCCTTTAGGCGTTGAACATCTCGCGCGGGAATGCGCCAGAAACTTTGGACCAGTCGAACGGCGTGGGCGGCGCTGGAACCGGAACCTTGTCGGGAATGCTGCCCCGGTGCTTGGCTTCGAACGCAGGGCGCTTACTGGTGTAAAGCATGCGTCCGCCCACACCGCGCCCGATAACGCGCTCCTTGAAACCATCGCCCACCTTGGTAGTGGCTGTGTCGTAATTCAGGAACCACACCTGATCCGCCCATTCCTGCGCCAGTGCGGATGCCCGCTTGTGCAGCTTGATCCGATACGTGTCGTAGGCATCGCCTTCGGGATCGTTGAACGATTTGATCTCAGCATGGGCAGTCATGAACACGCCCATGTTCTTATCATCGCGCAACGCCTTCAAGCCCTCGAAAAACTCCTGCCAGACGCGCTCGGCTTCTACATAGCCCTTGCCGAACATGCTCTTGCCATTGGCATCCAGTTCGATCGATTTGAAGCCATTGCGCCGACAGGTTTCCGCCCACACGATAGGTTCAAGGTGATCGATGCTATCCACCGCGAGATTAAGGAACTCATCGGTATCATACACTGCCCCGATAGCTTCCATCATCTCTGTAAAGGACTTGGCGACCGGAAACGTAGGAATAGCCGGTTCGCCCGCAGTCTCGCGTTCCTCGTTGATAGCGTCAAAGCCATCCTCGGTCTGAATTGCGACCAATCCAGGCAATGATGCAAGCAGCGTATTCTTACCCGCACCGTGGATGCCGTATAGCACGCAACGCGGCATCTTGCGGGCTGATTGTCGGTTCAGGCTGTCTAGTGTTATTGCCATTATTCGTCATCCTCTTTGTATTCTTCTACGTAAGGCAGCCCAGCAGCGCGAGCGACAGATTTCATTGCCTCACGCAGCGTTTCCATTCCGCCCCAACCATCTTCGTCATGGTTGCTATGGGCGATATGGTGACGCACCCCATCATCTCGTTCAAATTCAAATTCTTCGCGTTCTTCATCGGCGCTGTGTATAGCAATAATTTTAGCCATAGCCTTAATCCTCCTTCCGTTTAATCTCTATTTTGGCCTTGCCCGTATCTACAGTGCGCGCAGCGTCAAGCTGATCCTTGATACGCTGCGGGGCGGCATTGTATCGGCTTTCCGCTACCTTGGGCGTAAAGTCAAGCCATTCCAGCAATTCATCCGATGCCGCCATGTCGTTTAGTTTTTCGTCGTCCCATTTTGGCTTTTTGGGGACGCTAATCTTGATATCGTAACCATCCTCATTGCGATGCGATGTGCCGGGGCCATTGACCGGAAACCGCTGTTCCAGCGCCTTATCCAGCACGCCGCCAATCCGCTTGTGACGGGCGGTTAGCGCGGCGTATTCCACCTGTAGCTCGGCTAGGATGCTAATGGGCAGTGCGGATACTTCGGACACGTTTGCATCCCATAGGTCACCAAGGTTCATCGGTAAATTCCTTTTCAGTCATGCTTACGGAAACCATAAGCGCCGCCCAACAACCCCACACATCGAAGCCGTTACCGTAAGCGATGGCGGCTATCCAATAGCCAAAAATCATCAACGACAATAGAACTAAAAACCACTTATACATCATGAACCTCCTATCTCAACAATAATCTTACCCGGCTTTTCCGGTTCGGCAAACGACATGCTCGGTAGAAACCTTTTGTCATTCACGCCTAGCCCATCCGCAATGCCATCGATCAGGCTTTTGCACCTGTTCCAGGCATTGGTTCGATCCAGTCGCCTATCGGGAGGGACGAAGTGGATATGCAATCTGATATCACCCGTAACCGGCAGATCAAACGGCCCATCTCCCGTTTCCGCCTTAGCCAATGCGCGCCACTTTTTAGTCAGCGCGATCTTGCCCCAACGGTTATTGCCGTTGGCGTGGCCGGATAGTGCGGCTGGAGGGAATGGGAGGGTCACGATCATGCTTTTTCATCATAGCAGATTGCAAGAAAATCTTTGCGCGCCGCCTCTTTTAGTTCCGCTTCAAACCCTTTGCTGGCAAACTCATGGGTGAATATAGGCCGATCTAAAATCTTTTCCGCATACTCATGGATGGCCGAAAAACTACCCAAACTGTACCCAGTGAAAGCGCCGATAATAGCCGCCTGTTCTTTTGTAAGACGCGTCACACCATCTCTCCCATCCACGGTTTAGCCTGAAATCCCAGGCGCGATGCCTTGGCGATCATATCGGCCGTACTCATCTTATCGCGCCCGACTTGGTAGCCGTCATCGCCATACACCTTTTTGCGGCTAAAGCAAGTGAAGCGTTCGCGCTGCAAATACGCCGCAGCTTCGCCAGCCAAGCTATGATCGCGCTGGGGCGTATCGAACGTCTGACGGTGGAACGATGCCGCATCCAGCGATCGATTGACCGTACGGGGCTTGGGCGGGGCTGGCGTGTAATCCGTGCCCCGTGTCGGCGCTCGGAACCGTTCCATGCCCACGCGAAGCCGGATACGGCCCCATGTGCTAGGCGATGTGCCGTACTTGCGCGCCATGAAGCGGTCACTGTTGGCTTGCAATTCCACAATCTGCTCATCAGTCGGCTCAAAACGGAAATCGTTAGATTTGAGCTTCATGCTTTGCCGATACCGCGCCACGGTTGACGGGGCATAGCCCGTCTCGCGTGAGATTGCGCGATCTGTCAGGCCCGACAGGTTTAGTTCCCGGATGCTATCGATCGCGGATTGCGTGATGGGCGGGTTAGCCATCGTTGCGGACCTCCTGAATAAGACGCTTGAGATACCATTCGCCCTTGGCAAGGCTTTCCGCGCCGCCCTTCTGCTCATAACGCCACAGATACTTGACCACGTTTCCGCGCAAGTATCCGGCGAACTGGTCGGCTGTCATCTGTGCCTTGATCGCGTCGATGCATTCGATGTCGCCGCTCGCGTAATGGGCGGGATTATTGACGGTATCTACCACCGATGGCGATGGGGTTACGATAGCGTATTTCAATTCTTCACCCCAGCTTACATTGCAAGCTTTTACCACTTCGTCCAATGCGAAGCTTTCAGTTGTATATATTTCCTTGTCCGCATAGTCGCGCGAAACAAGTGTATCGCCCAACACTGGCATAGGTCCGCCATCGTGCGAAATCCAAACCAAATCACTCATCTCACTTGCTCCTAAAAATGCCGCAGCAACCATATTCCGGCCCACGCCCTAACCAGTCGCGCGGCTTCCATCCGCTACGCACTTCGGCGGGGTGAACCACATTCATCAACAGCGTCGTACCCGGCTTGTGTGGGGCGGCTTGATACCATCCCTGCCCATCCGAAGGGCGAAACCGAATACCGCTAACCGAACATTTCAACATTGTGCATTTTCCTCCGTATGCAATTCCGACAATGCCAGCTTTCCAGCCTCTGTCAAGTAAAATCCTTCCGCCCATCCCCGCCTGCGGAATGCGGCTACACTGCGCCCATGCTGGCGTTGCAATCGCACGTCACCGAACATCGTTGGCTCGGCGGCTAGATAGCATTCACGTTGCGCCTTTGTCCACTTCATTTCGCGTCCCTCCTAGCTTTCTCGTTAGCGATCAACTCCCGTATAATCTCGCCCTTCACGATCTTGCGCGTAGGATGCATCTGAAACCGTTGCCAATCCGTAGCTGCTAATTCCGCATCGGTCTTTTGACGCAATAGCCGCACGATCATGGGTGCGGTGTAGGGTTCGCTGTCGTGGTCGGTCATTACAGTACGCCGCTGAATTTGAACAGCCGTTCCACACCCTGCTTGCTTCCGGTGTCGCGTACCAGCGTATTGTTGACGCGCTTTTCCCACACGCATTCCCAACCATCGGGCGCGGCGTACTCACTGACGAAAATCGTATGGCCTTCCCATGCCTTTTCCTCACACCAGCGCCAAAACGCTGCATGATCGAAAGAGCCGGTTTTATAGCCAGTCGTGCCCGCATAAGGTGGATCGCAATAGATGATCGAATTGGGCGGCATGTCCAACTGATCGTAGGAACAGCAGAGGAATTTTACGCCTTTAAGTTCGTTGATTTGCCTTAGCATTGACTCGCACGCACGTCGAGATTGCGTTTCCATGTTTTCGACACATCCTTTTGTGCCAGCGACATCCCTACGATAGCCACCAAAAAACTTTCCGCCGAACGACAAGGTGAAGCCGATATACCCCGTTTCAGCATCCTCTTTCGCTGCTTTTCTTGCTTCGGCGTAATGATCCTCACTAATGAACCGTGGCGGTTCCCATCCTTCAGATACAGCTTGCCACATAGCCATCAAATGCGGATGCGTATCGGCACCGATGCGATTGCCATCAACTTTATCAATGACGTTCGCACCGCCTACGAACGGCTCAACGTACCATTGTTCCGGCTTGCGATCAGCCAATATAATAGGCAAAATTTCTTTAGCGTGCCTTGCCTTCGATCCCATGTATTTCATACAACCTCCATCGCTTCAACAATCCAAACCCTATGACAGCAAAAAATAATTATCGCAAGCACTATCTTTTCGGTTGACCCGCGCCGCAAGCCGTGCGATTGAACGATTATCGAAACGGAGGAAGTGAGATGTATAAGGTAGTCGAGAAGAACAATCATCTAGCGCTGCACGGGCTTTTTGACAGCCTAGAGCGCGCCGAGCGCCATGTTCGCGAAGTTATCCCCGGCTATGTCGAAAAGGGGTATTTCATGGATAAGACGCTGACCGCCGACAGTTTCGAAGTGATCAAAAAGTAAGCACGTAAAACCAACAAGGAGGAAGCAAAATGACTTTTCGTAATTTCCTGCTCAACAAGCGTGGCGCTACCGCAGACACGATCCTAGCGCCACGCCGTGATCCGCGCCGCATCATCCGCACGGAAAAGCGTTCGGGCGATTTGGTGTTAGGTGCGAACGGGGTTTGGAGTGTGGTGTCTTGAGCGATCTTTGGCGCATTGTAGAAACGGATAATTATGGCGGTGACTATCCAGACGAAAAGTTCGCCATGCCTTATCATCTTAGACGTATCGACGCGGTAGCAATAGCCCATCTAATGAATAAAGCGATGTGCGGCAGTCGTTACTGGAAAGTGGTGACTGCCGATTACAAGCTACAACCGGGGTTCGAACCTTAACGCAAACAAGGCGTAACCAGCGCCACCAACTGGCGGCCCCATGAGCGCAGTTCAAGCGCACTGGATGCAAGGATATCCCCATCGTGGGCGGCTTGACCGTTGAGCAGGCCGCCCACTTTTGCGGGTTCCGCTGGTACGGCTTTTTTATCGACGCACGGCGTTGCCACCGGCACCTTGATTTCCACTGTTCTAATTTCGACTGCGGGCGGCACTGGATTGGTGTGCGAGCAAGCCATGAGAATGGTGCAAAGCCCCAGCGCGAGCGCGGTGTAAATCTTTTTCATCACAGCAAATCTCTGTTGGCTAGAACGGTGGGGCTTGTCTTTTCCTGTGCGCCGCCAGTCTGCGGTTTATCGCGTAACGATGCCGCTACGGTTGCTGCCTTTGCACCTTTGCGAACCTCGCCAAGGATCAGCGCGCGGCCTTCCAACAATCGCGCATCGCTATCCTTGCCTAGCTGCTCGATAGCGCCATTCTGCTCGGCAACGCCCGTCTCTAGCTGCTTGATACTCGCATTGCTCACGTTCAGTTTTGCGATAGCTTCGTTACGCTGGGCTTGGGCGGTTTCGAATTGCCGACGCGCCTCGTTACGCTGTGCCTGGATCAACTGAAACCCGATAATCACGGCTAGGACCGCAAAGCCGCCCGCAAACCATTTCCAGTGTTTGGCGATGTAGCTTAGGGCGCTGGATACGGCTAGGGCTAGGGGTGTCATACAGGATCCACGCTGATCGGGTCTTTGGGGGTGCCTAGTGGGCCGTCGATAGCTTTTTGCTTGTCCGCGCTACCTTTGCTCGATCCAAGCCAGTAGCCCACCGCGATCATGAATGCGCTCTTTAGCGTTTCCTCGATGCCGTTTGACCAATGGGCAATTAATGCCCATCCGAAATAGGCAACGATCGCGGCGCTGAATACTAGTCGTGGAATTTCCTCGCCCTTCATGCAATACCCCCATCGCGCAAGGCTCGTTCGAATATCTGCGCGCAATCCTCGATCAGATCGGCTTTGTCCTGAATGTTGACCAGATACCGCGCATCGATATATTCGGCTTTCGTCGCCGTTCCGCTCGCGGGCAGGCGCTGTTTGATCGTTTTGCCGTGGCTATCGTATCGGCCTTCGATTAGCCCTTGCCGCAATGCCAAGGCGGCGATATCGGGGCGCATCGCCAAATCAAGGTTGGCAAGAATTTCACCCGGCTTGGTCAATCCGGCCTTGGCGCACTCCGCGTCCAGCCATGCGTAATTCTTGAGCCATGTAATTTGCACATATCCACGCCCGTAGTGCGGATAATAGCGCAGATTGCGTTTACGCCAGCCCTCGCTGAGATTGAATGCCTCGCGTACCGGCTGCATGGTCGTGCCGGTTTCGTGCCATGCCGTAGCGAGCATATACGCCTGCCACGATAGCGGTAGCCCATCAATCGCCGCCAATACCGCCTCAAACCCCTCCACCTGTAACGGGAGTATTCGGCCCAGCTTGGCGCGAACGGTTTTATAGAAGGCGGATTTATCTAGCGGCATTGCGATAGGTTAGCATTATTCGCTTGACAGGCAAAGCGCCGCATGAGAATGAACTGCCATTGGATCGAACGGAGGAAATTACGATGGTCAAGGTTATCGCAAGCCACACTTACCGCAACGGTCGCTTCGGTGAAAACACGGCTTACATTTCGCGTGTTCTCGCGCCGTTTCCTGGCCTTCCTAACGGCTATTACGTTTCGGCGGGCTTTGACGATCCGTTCTTTTACGTTTCGCCCGTCATCGCGAAGCAACAATATCGCAAAATGATAGAACGGTTCGGCACTTAACCAATCATCCCAGGCGTTACGGTTTGGCGAGCGACCTCACCGAATACGTCGTGATAAGTGATCGCGAGCGCTTGGCGCATGTTGTGCCAACCCCCACGGGCGGCGTAAGCGTCCCGCGCGGCTAGCGTGGAATGCTGAATAACCTTCATGCCGGAATGCTCTTTTTCCTCGCTATGATGGCGATGGCCGGTATGGGCATAGCGGTATTTAGAAAGCCCCCACATATCGGCGTACTGAGTAGCAAACATAAGCGGCAAATTATCGTTCTTTTTGGTATGCCCATGATGGAAAGCAAGCATAGTCTTGCCATGCCTGTACGCATAAAAAGGCAATTCGCTATCGTTGATAGTGACGCGCTTTTCGTTCTCGTACAAAGCGGCGAACATAAGCCGCAGCCAAATGCTGGATGAAATATCATGATTGCCAGTGGCGATTATCACATGCACCTTGCTGTGATTTTCTAGTGACAGATCAATAATGCGCCGCAAAACTCTAATGGCGGTGCTAACCGCTTTAGAAAAGCGCCCATCCGTATCCAGAATGTGCCCGCTTTGAGGTGTTACGGGAACAATAGAATCGGCGTGCAGAAAATCTCCAAGCTGATTTACTACGGCAACACTCGCTCTGGGCGCTGATTTAATCATGTGATCAAACGCTTTTACGATAGTTTCTTCAGCTATCTTTAAGTCCCAATCATCCCCACCCTCTTTGTTCCAACAAAGTGCGCCGATATGGGCATCGGTGATTGTGTATAGATTGCACAATGACGCATCGGAAACGCCCGAATATGGCATCTGCTCAACACGCGGCAATTCCTCGCGCATAGCCTCAAGGCTGGCATCCATGAACTCGCGGAACCGCTGCGCCTCCGGTGATTGCCGCTCCCAAGTCCGCTCAACAGTGCCATCGGCCCCGCGCTGAACCGTAACCTTGCCGATCAGAAACCCCGGCGCGACACCGTCCTTAAAATGCCCCGGCGCATAGCCTTCCCGCGCCGCCTTGCGCTGCAATGTCTGAATACTGCGGATCACTGCCGAACTATCGCATCCTAGCGCTCTGCTTGCGGGCCGATAGCCGCCATGTTCGTTTACGGCATTCAGATATTCAGCTTGGCGCGGCGTTGCCCATTCGAGCAATTTGATATCCAACAAAATGGCGTCCTCCGTAAATTATCTGTTGCGCCCATATACGGGATAGGGTATTGTGTCAAGGAAGGAGATTATTGTGAGCAATTACGGATCGCAGTTCATGGATTGCCCGCAATGCGGCGCACGCGTCGAAGCTGAAAGCGTTGACGTTGGAGTAGGGCTGTATATCCGCGATGAATGGGCATGTGGGTATTGCGATTGGGAAATGTACGGACCGCGCGACTTTGGATTTGAGAAAATCGACAGTCGCGATTTCTGTTCTACCCCACTTGACAAACCCTAAATCATGCGTCATAAGCAAATGTGTAGCGGGCTAGAGTACACGATCTTACGTGGTAGCCAGCACATCGAGACACGTTTCCTCCATCCATCGTCTCGATGGCCCGCTACTACCCCTTATCCCCGCCCATCTTCTTCCGAATGGCATCCACCGCAATCTCAGCGGCTAGCTTGAACAGCCCGAACCCAAGCCACCCGGCCATAATGCCAGCGCCTAGCACCATCCACACGGGCATATCATGCTTTTGCGCCAGTGCGCCGCCTAACGCGCCGAATGCGGGAAGCATGCTTGCTTCGATGATCGTTTGCCCCCAGGATACAGTCCCGCCACGCTCAACCTTGTAGCCGAGCCGCGCAATCTGTCCTGCAACGATCGCGAATACCATCAATGCGTAATACTGCCAGCCGTCGAATTTCACGCGTGATGCACCATAGTTGCCGTCACAACGCCAACGCCTACGCCCGACAGAATAAAGCCCGCCGACATGACTAGGCTAGCGGTCCTGCGTGGGCTGACAGCGGCGACAAGGCATGACATACCCACAACGATCAGCGGGATGCCCGTACAGGTCATTGCCATAGCGAAATCCGTCCATCGTTCGGGGCGTGGATTGACGAAGCGTAGCACGTTGCCGAACGAGCCAATCATGCACCCGCTTCCGATCATCGCCATAGCAGCGTAAACCAGCGTGGCGCTGGCTGGCGTTGTGAGCGCCGCGAGAAGCCGAATATAAACCGCGTCCAGCCGCGCGTTGAACTTGGCTAGGCATTGCTCGTTATCGGGCGATTTGCACCACAGAACGCCCCACGCAGCCGAACCGAGCGGAACTAGTGCATTGCCGCCCACTGCAGCAAATCGCAGGCTGGATAAAAGCAGCATCCATACCATCGCGGTAACGGCGACATGGGCGGCACTAGTCATCGCGACCGACGCCAAGCTTTGAGGCTAAATGCATGAGCGCCAGACCGCCTAGGCAGGCTAGGCATCCAATCGCTAAAAGTATTCCAAGCACGCTTTACACCCATAGTGGACACCATGAAAAGCTGACACAGGAACAAGGCATTTAGCGCAGCCGTATAACCATAGCCGATATTCGCACCCGTAGCGAGCGCAACCTGATACACTACATGGGCGCATAATTGCATGATGCAGATCATGAATACGCCCGCTTTCCATTCGCGCGGATCGTTTAGCCAAAGCATTAGCGCGGCATAGCCCACCATGCTATCCATAATCGGATTGAGCAAAGGCTCGTGCAGCACTCTGCCCATTTTATAGGCACACCAGCCAATGAATAGCGTTTGCGCCATAATCAGCGCATGATGCCGGTCTCGTAAAGGCGAAAGCGCAGCGAACCCTATGGCCGCTGCGCTCGCTAGGCCGTATAGCGGCCAAACTGTCATTTAGGTGTTCGGCGGCGGGGGAGGATCATCTTTATCATCGCCACCGCTTAGCGCTTGAAAGTCGTCATTGTCAAACGCCAGTTTATCACGATGTTTCACCGATGCACGCCAGAGCATCTTGTGCAGCGTTTTAACTTCTGCCTCCACAATCCGCATCTGCTCACCGATTGCCACTGCGTCAGTTTTGTAGGTCAAAGATTATTCTCCTTTGTTGTAAAAAATATAATAGCCCACATGCGCGGGGAAGCGGCTCATGCCGCCGCGTCCAGTTCCGCGTTCCTGATCCGGTAGCCAAGGCGGCGCGACACATCGGCCTGCATCTTGGCGAGCAACGTCATCGCCCGATCGGCAGTCATGGACGGGAATTGCGCGATTGCGGCGATGTAAGCGTGGCTGCTGGCCGGCCCGGTGCGATTTCCGAACAGCGTCCGATCGGCTGCGGCGGGCGTGCCGGAGAATGCTTGGGTCAGGATCGCCGTGCCTTGGCCGACAGGAGCGAGCAATATGGTCGACGCCGCTCCAGTGATCAGGCCTCCGCCCCAGAACTGCGGGCTGATTGATCCAT
The DNA here is from genome assembly GCA_025461125.1 of Carex kokanica. Lineage (NCBI taxonomy): Eukaryota > Viridiplantae > Streptophyta > Magnoliopsida > Poales > Cyperaceae > Carex > Carex kokanica. Next base: position 24,974 of record JAJGRX010000821.1, read on the forward strand.
CCGTATAGGCGATCGGGTCATTCGACTTCTGCGCGGTGCTTGTGGTGATGTCGCCGCTTTCCGTCCGCATCACGACGCCGCTGCTGACTGCGACGTATTGGCTGCTTCCGTTCCATTCGAGAAGGCTGCCGGAAATATACCCCATCTCACCGGGGCCAAGCGTCGGCGGCCACACGAACGAACTACCCTCTAACACGCGTTCGGCAGCCGTTGAGGATGACACAATCAAAGTCGTGCGATCCCGGCTCGGACTATTGGCGGGCATCCGCCCGTACGCTCCCCCTCGGAAGTCGGCATAGCCCGCGCCGTAATCGACCGTGCCGGTAATGGGGAACGGCGCACCACCCATCTGATCGACGACACTCGACGCCTGATCTGTGCCGAGCAGGAAATATCCCTGGCAATCGGCGGGCATGGTCAGCAGGCCGAGATTGTCAGCGAACGCGGCGGGCAATGGTGCAGTGGTGGTGATGCTCATGGCGGCGTCCTTAAAAGCGGGTGAAGCCGGCGGCAGTCGCGTCGAGCGTAGCCCCCTGCGGCGAGAGCCAGTTGTGGAGCGGGAAGCCGAGCGACGATTGAACGAGGTCGCCATAATCATCGCGCAGGTTGCATGCCGCGCCAGTGTGCAGCAGCAGTTTGGTCGCTGCCCGATCGAGGCCTGCGCTGATCCGCAGGCCATCCGTCATGTTGCCACTCGACAGCGTGATCGCGACTTCATCCGGCGCGACGATCTTGGGTGCCACGATCGCGCGCAGTGCCGCGCCGTCCCACACGCCGAAGCCGTAATCCTGCTGCTGCGCGATGCCGCTGCCATCAGGATAAGCCGACACCCCAAAGCGCAGTGCCGCCTGCGGTGCGCGTAACTGGAACCTCAGGATTGCGGTATTGCCGATACGTCGCACGCCGATGATATACATCGGAGGCCAGCGCAGCCGGTTCGGGATTGCCGGGTCGATATCGTCGAGGAAGATGCGCTTCATCGCCAGCGCGCCGTATGAGCCAGCAGCGTGCGACCCCTCGGCATTGATATGTACGCCGCTCGTGTCTTTCGGCACGCCGAGAGGATAGACCGGCATCGTATGAACGACGGGCGCAGGCGCGGTGAAACCCGCAGGTGTGACCCCCAGATGATAGTCGATCGCCGCCGCCAGGATCGCGCGTGGTGTGGCTCGCACATTGCTGCCGGCCACATAGGCGCAGGTCGTATCGACAAAGAGGATCGGGTCAAACGTCTGCCCCCGTGATACCTCGTCCGCACCTGTAAGGATGGCGCGGTCGTCGGCCGCGATATCGCGCGCCCAGGTCTGTACCGCCGTCTTGACCGATGTGAAGGCCACGTTGGTGGCTTGTTCAACTTCACCGATCATGCCGAAGCGACCGAACGACACCAGCGGCATTCCGTTAGCGAGGCATCGTGTGCGAAGTGCGGTCAGCTGGTTAAGCCCGCGCTGATAGCGTTCGTTGCCCTTGTTGTTCGCGCTGATCGGCGTTCCACCCAGCGCGCAGTTTCCGCTGACCAGCGTCAAATTGTAACGATCGGCGGGAAGGCCGTTCTCTTTGTCCAGCATCCGGTATGGCTCGTTGACCAGTGCGAAGATCGGGCTTTCGCCGTAACCGCCCTGTGCCGTCGTCGTCGCTTCAACAAAGCTGGTCGAAGAGGGGTTCTGTACGCCAGCGGCGGGCGTGGTGGCAGAATCCCAAGGTGCGACAAGGGCGCGGCCGGCGGGCGTTGTGGTGATGCTTGGTCCGGCGAACGTAGTCGCCGCCAACGACTGCCCGACGACACCGATGTAAGCCGCCGACGACAGGAAGCTACCGCGCTTCTGCTTCTGCCCCAAGGTGATCGCTTCGGGGCGCACGCCGTTGATCTTGCGGGTGCGGACACTGGCGAAATGTTGAGCGCCTGTGGGGCTTGTGTATCCCGCAATGCGACGGGACGTGTCAGTGGTGGAAACGGGATAAGCGGGTGCGGTAACAATTTTAGCAATGTTTGCCACGCCAGCCACCGCCGCCTGCGCATCAGCGGCCCACTCTTTCGCGGGTTTCGTGCCAAGTCCTCCCGGCGTTGCGCCACCCGAAGTGCCCGCGCCGTCCGCCCAATCTCGCGCCTTTAGGGAACTGTATCTAGCACCACGATCCGCCGTGCTTACCGCCCCTGAAATCGGCGTGTCGGTGTCAGATACAGCGTAGGCGCGCGCCAAATCGCGAGCGTCTTCCGCATTTTCAATGGCATCGTTAAGCCGCGCCGTAAATTCGGCAGTAACTCCACCCCGCGCACCAGTGACATTAATGCGATAGCGGCCAGTTGGCGAAAGTGCCATTATGCTGAAACTCCAGGCTCGTATGAAATTGGGCCCCGCAAAATAACCACAGGACCGCTACCGTTGTCCGCCGTCACTTCAAACGCTAGTGTGATTTTTTCTTGCGATGCGGTGAAACTGCCATCAAGCAGACGACCGTCGAAATTTACATCGAAAGCACCGATCGAAAGCTGTAAATTGGAAACAGGCAAATCGACGCGCGGCGTTGCGCCAGCCGATGGCGAAACCGTGCATTTGAGTGTGTAGCCCGTCAGATTAACAACTTCGTTCGCAACCTCATCGTAAACTTCGAAACCAATCGGGGTGACAGCGTTGCGTTGCACGGTTACAGTAAGGTCTTCGCCTACCCACATATTCAAAAAGCCTCGCGGAACGAATAGGATATTTCGGAATGATAGTTTTCAATTGCCTGCCCGATATCGGTGTCGGGCACTAGTACGCCCACGAACATAGGCCAATCGAAATTAACCGGCGTGGTCGCCGCAATAGCTTGGCGCAATGGCAAATTGATCGTCACAGTAGCTGACTGCCCATCGCGCGAAAGCACGCGTTTGATCGTGTAAATGCGCCAGCCCATTGCGGGATGATTGATTGAAAACGTCTGCCCACTTTGCACGCGTGAACCTTTCGCTACGGTCAGCGTAATCGTAGTGGCGCGAAACGCAGCCGGGGCTACGGACGCTATGATTAGCGGCGCGCCATATCCTGTAGCTTCAGGGAAATAGTCATCGTCAACAGTGGCATGCAATGGGCCGGGGCGCTGTAATTTGCCGCCCGCAATGCTTCGCGGAGCAAGTCGCGTAGAGGCTACGGGCACATTGACACGCACCGCCCCGCCCGCTAACTCGCCCTCCCATGCCGCTGCCAGCCTCAAGTGATAGTCGGAGCGCAATGCGATGCCGGAAAATTCAGCATAAGCATATCCGCCGCCATCGGTTTGCAGAATTTGCCCAACGCCGCTGATCGACGGAGGCGATTGCACGGTTCGCCCGCGAACGCCGAACTTGATCGACGCCGGATTGAATTTGTGCAATGGGAACGTCAACGGCATTGCGTCACTTTAGCCGAAATGCCGTTGGTGGGGTAGGGCGGCTATACGGTGTACGCCAGCGTGATGTACATCTGCGTGGCGTTTGACATCGCGCCGTCGGTCAGCTGGGCGAAACCGCCGCCGGACATATGATAAAGCAAAGCAAACCGTTGTGCTTGGCGAGATGAACGTGAACGGCTGGCCAATCCCGCTGAACGTGCCCATGAATCCGTTGATCCCGCTCGATGTCACGGCGTTCGATGCAAAAGGCAGACCGGTTATTGAGGCGACGCCAGTTGCGGTCCCTTTGGACGATAGAAAAATCTGCATTTCGACAAACACGGTTCGCCCGATCCGCGTGTAACGGCCGATCGGCGTGCTGGTATACGTGATGCCAGTCGATGCGCCGCCAAACGCCAGGGCTGGCGTGAACACGCCTTCTGTATAAGTCTGAGCCGCAGCCGTTCCCAATGCTGCTGTCGTGACACCAGTAATCAAGCCCTTACCATTGACCGAGATAACTGGAACCGCCGTGACAGAGCCAAAGGTGCCAACGTTGGTATTAACCGTTGTCAGCGTTGCCGCAGCGGTTACGTTTCCTGTCCCGTTAAACGTAGGCGAGGTGTAGGTCACGTCCCCCGTCAAAGAGATAGTGCGCCCTGTCGCAAGCGATACAGCGCTTCCCGTTACATTGCCCGCCGTCGTGATATTTGTTCCGGCGATTGTACTGGAAGCCGTGACAGTAGTAGGCGTGATTGCGCCAAGCGTGAACGATAGCGCAGGAGTAGTGCCTTGATTGGCCACCGTAGCGGACACACCGTTGCCGGTCGTGACGGTTACGGCAGTTACGGTACCGGAACCGCCTCCACTCGCTGGGGCTGCCCACGTTCCATCTGCGCGAAGAAAGTTAGCTGTTCCGCCGCCTGACGCGGGCGCAATGCCCTGCAATGTCGAGGTGAATACAGACAGCAAGGTCGTTGCTTGCGCTCCAGTTAATTCCTCGCCCGCACCCGCACCCGCTGAAACGCGCCCATAAAAGCGCGACGTAGCAGCCGCCGCAACAGTCGCAACAGACTGCGTTCCGGTGTGATTGGCGCGAGCAAGCAGCACTGCGTCCGAACTATTCGCGGTCGCTCCCGACGCAACGCCTGCCAGTTTCGTAAAATCAGCCGATGACATCGAGCCCGCAGCCGAACCGCTAGCCGAAGTAATTGAAATGGCCGGTGTCGTCCCGCCCGACGACACGATAGGCGCGGTTCCCGTAACCGCCGTAACCGTTCCACCGCCCCCGCCGCCCGACGCTGACAATGTGCCGCCCGCAAACGTAAGATTGGTTCCAATCGTTACGCCAGACCAAGCGTTTGTCGCTGATCGATAGTAAATTGTGTTCGTGCCGGTTAGAGCGGCGAGTGCGTCAAGGTCGGCATCATATGCTTGCACGTTCGTGCCAATCGCAAGCCCTAACCCCGACCGCGCCGCCGATTGCGTTGCGCCTCCGGTGCCGCCACGTGCGACCGTTAGCGGCGTTGCATCCAATGCGGCATTGACTTTGCCGATGATATATGTGGCGACAGTGGAAAGCAAGCTCTTTTTTGACGTGAACGTACCGCCCGATGAAGCGGAAACTTCCACTAAGTCCGCATCGGCAACTACGGTAGCTGCGGTAAGTTCGCTGATTTTCACGTTTGCCATAACTATTCCTGTACTCTCAAATCGCCGTTTTCGGTAGCGCGAGTGTCGCCCGCTTCTATAATTCTTGTCATAGTGCCATATTCGTATTCAGCATAAGAACCGACGCCGTTGTCATTGATCGGAGTGACCCGAAATTTAAAACTATTCCACGGTCCACCCGCTGCTGCGATTTGCTCGCTTGTGAAAGTATAATTTGAATTGGTGGTTACGACCGCCAGACTTGTACTCGGATTTGTGGGCGGTACGTAGCCGGGTTCGCCCGGATCGCCCGTGCCGCCGCCGCCTGGATCATCGGGATTGACGGGCAACGCCATTACAAAATAATCTCCACAAGATATCGCGTGGCAAACTGGCTATCGTCCCAATCTCCTACGATTAGCGAGCCATCCGCGTTCACGTTCACACTAAGCCCCGTCAACGGCGCAGGAAGCACGTTGCCAGTATCAACGGGCGCAATATCTTCTTGCCACGGGCTAACGCGTCCGTCGCCCGTGCTGTACGCCACTTGCACGTCAAGCATGCCGACCGGCAAAAACTCGGTCTGCAATATAACCGTATCGCCGGGATCGATATCTGGATAACTGCGCTCATTCCATAGCACGGTATCGGTGGTCTTTGTGCGAACATACCACGTCAGGTCTGCGCGATCCGGCCCATCGGCAACAATCGTAAGCTTGACACCGGGCGTATTGTACGCTGTGTCCTGCCCGTAATCCTTGGTGATGCTGATAATCGTGGGCGCAGTCAACGGCTCAACCGTAGCGCTATCGCCCTTCGCGGCTGGATAGCCTTCCTCAGTCGCGGGGTTCCACGCGTCTAGATTAGGATCGGTGCGCGTCCATTCTAACGATAGCCCGCCTTGCGTAAAGTCGCGCGTAAGAGACTGGATTTCGACCACTGGCACCATGCCTTCGAACGGATCGAAACCCGCATCACGCAAATCGAGATAAATATAGCGATGCCCACGCGCCTTACGCCCGCCAATGTTGGTGGTGCAGGAACCGCGATTGGGCGCGTTAATCATCGAATATTTGCGCTTGGCAAGGCGTCGGTTCTGCGAAAAGCTAGGCGTCTGTGGCGCGATGCTATCGATACGGAACGCCCCGCCCTCGCCTGCCCACGGCGTAGTTTCCACGGTGTTGTAATCATGCTCGGCGCTGACATAGCTTACGTTAATCTGGTCAACGCTGTTTTCGTCCTCAACCTGATTTTGGAAGCGATAGCCAATGATATCATCGGGGCCGATGGTTACTGTGGGCGCATACAGCTTGCCTGCGTACACGATCAATGCGCCGTCGCCGCGTGGAGCCATCCAGCCGTCAAACGTCTCTAGCAGCGAGCCAAGCACTTCCTTGGGCGCGGCTGTGGCGCTGTAGGTCACGCACGAACGATAGCGCGGCTCCATGCCACCGTTGCGCAGCGGAACAGCCTCATCGCACACGTTGGCCGCATTGATCCAGTATTGAACCGTGGGCAGGATACGCGTATTGTAATCGTATCCGCGCCGAACCGTCAGATAATGCAACATCTGCAATACCGGGTTTTCAGTCCACTTGGTTACGCCGTCGCGCGGATCGAAACACAACTGCCAACGGCCCACAAGCGACATATCAACATTGTCGCCCTGCGGGTAATTCTGAATGAAATACTTTTCCTTGACCGCCTTCTTGGTCAGATAGCCCGTCACAACGCCATCGCCGCGATGATTGGCAGTCCAGATACCTGGAAGTAGTCCCATGATATGGCTAAAAGCGGTATTGGTCGCAGCCCCTAGCGTCCATCCCGCCTTGACATTGCCGCCGCCATACTTTTCATCGGCAAGCGTATTCACTGTATTGCCGGTCAGCGTTACGATTTCATCATTGAGGTAAACCTTCTCGATGCCATCGGCCTTGCCATCAGCGAAAGCGTACACGTCGATTGCCGTACCTTGGTTGTTGGTCTGGAACAACGCCGAAAACGGGTAAAGCCTTGACCGCCCGTAGGCAAAAGTGCGAGGCGGAATGGGCTGTTTTTGCGCGCTTTCCGCATTCGCTGGCTTGGGAGCACGTTGCGGATTAAGTGTGTTGAGAACGCCCAGCGTAACCGTATAGGCTGCAAAAGCAAGCTGCACGTTGCCGCCTGTAACAACTAATGTAACCGCCGCCGCCGCCAGTGCGACAATCTGATTAATGGCCTTGCCCAAACTATCGCACCCGCCAGCTAATCAAAGGCTTTATACTAGCCGAATAGATACCTTTAGGCGAGCGCATGTGCCAACGCCTGCCGCCGCACACCGCGCCAACCAGTTCCGGCCCGTGTTCGCCCATCACCCGCGCAATGCCGATATCTCCAATCTCAGGTGCATCGGTTTCCTCGATACCGGCATCCGCCATGCCCACAAGCCATAGCTGCACAAGCCCGCCATACTCATCAATGAACGCCCGCGCGCCTTCCTCGCTATCATACTTTCCGCGCCATCGTTCCATCGGATCGGAATGCCCGCGCCATAGGCACCAGTCCCCAGCCAAAGTACAACAATCGTTGTCCGACCATATCCACGGCGTTGACGCTACTTCCATCATGTATTGGTGGAGGTCGGATGATACGTTGGGCTTCACCTACGAAACTCCAAATGGCCGCGTAACACCCGCGCTAATGCTGGCGATATGCGAAAAGAAACTGTCCGTAGGCGAACGCTTGCGCTGATCCGCATCGGTGAAAAATGTCAGATCAGCGCGGGACCGCCCGCCATCCCCGATCAGTACCGATAGCGTGATAGACCGCGTGGCACTGCCCTGCGCATCGCTGGCACGATCAGTTGATACAACATCCGCCGTGCCTTCCATCTCGTAAAACACTTCGCCCGCAATCTGATTTGCCTCATCGAGCGGAACTGTGCCCACCAGCACGCGCGAACCCTTGACTTCCTCGCTGACCGCCAGTGCCTGCATTTCTGCGCTTACACCGGATACGCTAAAATCAATCCGCGCCGCAACGCCGTTGATCGCCTCTTGCAGTTCTGGCACGTTAAGCAATTCACCCGCACCCTTGTAAGTCGTTTCAGGCGAAAGCGCATCTGCGGGCACTACTAGGTCTCCCACGCCGGACCACAAATATGCGGGCGGCGTGGTTTCCAGGCGGAATAAAAAACACTCTCTTAGAATAATCACTGCGGCACTGTCCCAAAATTCCGTACAATGCATGAAGGCGCGATACCAACATACGGTTGACGCTTGCGCGCATAATGAGCATTCAACTCGCCTGCCGCTGTCGAGTTTGAAAGGAGTTGGTAGCGCATGGGCATATTACTAACGGTTAGAATTGGTCTGTCAAGTTCCAAGGGTCTGTTGCTTCTGCAATACCGCCTTGCTGCCTTGTGCGCCCGCATAGCCCGCCTGTGTCGCGGCCCTGTCAGCATGGGCATTAGCTTGCGACAGGATTTGACGCGCAAAGCCAGCCGGTGTGACACTGTTGCGCCCATCCACGCTGATATTCTGCACAATCGTTGCATTGCCGCCCGCATTACGCGCCTGTAGCGAGCCGGTCGGGTAAATCTTGCCCGATTGCGCGGGGCGGAATAGTTCGGGGCCATTCTCGTTGATTTTGTACAGCCGCCCAGCTTGCACGTGCCCACCGGACGCGCGACCCGGCGAGCCACCAAGGAAGCTTGTGATCCCGCTGATAACGCCGCCCAGCCCGCCCCCACTAGAGCCATCCGCCTTGCCGAACAAAGCATCCGCCAATGGACCGATAAGCTTACGCTGGATGCCAATCTTGATCAGGCTTCCGATGATATCACCGAACGCGCCGGACAGCCCTAGCGCGGCCTTGGTGGCGTTGGTTAGTTCGTCGGTTACGGCTTCTAGGGTTTGCACCTTAATGCCGTCGATGCTTTCGTTGAGATTGTCAACGCCTGTGACGCTATCGCGGTAGCGCTCGTATCCGCCTTTGTAGCGATCGGTTACACCCTTCTTATCTGCATTCGCTTGCGGGCCGGACAAAGCAAGCTGCTTTTGCAGGTCGGCCGATTTGTCAAGATCACCAGCGATTTCTGCTTGCTTGATAGCGGCCTGCAATGCCGCATCACGTTCCTGACGCTTGATATCGATAAGCTGCAATTCAATCGAACGGCGTTCGTCATTCGTGCGGGCAAGCTGTAGCGCGATACTGCGCTCATTCTCGCCAAGCGCGAGTATCGTTTGCGCTTTTTCGTTTTGCTCCTTAACCGTGCCGATATCTTCGTTGATCGCGATATTGCGCAGTTTCAGGATGCGTGATTGTTCATTCAGCCCATTGAGGATAGCCGCTTGCGCTGCGTCGTACTTGCCTGCGCTCAGATCGGCATCGATACCAATCTTGCGCTTGTTGAATGCCGATTGCGCTTCCTGACGTTCAAATTCAGCGGTTTCCGTTGCGGTAAGTGCGCGCGTCTTACTAGCGGCGATAATCTCGCGATTAAGCGCCTCTTGCTCATTAAGAAATGCTTCATCATTCCGCACGGCCTTGACGCGGGCGCTTTCCGCACGCTTCGCCAGCGTTTCAGCCGATGGGCCTTTCGGACCCTTCTTGTTGGCATCCTTGATCGCGTCTTGGTCTTTTTCAAGCTGCCGGTTAGCCGCTGCAACGCCCCCGCCATACGCACCGTTTGCGCGCGCCAATGCTGCCTGACGTGCGGGACCGGCTGGCAATCTAACGGCTTCAAGTGTCGCCCTACGGAATGCGTCGCGCAGCCCATCGACTGCCTTAGTGCGCCGCGACGTTGCCGCCGTAGCCGCATCACTGGCATCCGCCGCTTTCAGGTCGAGCAGCGGGATTTTTGCTTCTACAACCGCATTCGTGCTGTCCACCAAAGCCTTGTTGGCAACCGCAACGCGGGCGTTGGCGCGGGCAAGCTCACGGTCTGCACGCGCGCGCAAGGTCTGCCGTGCGACCAATGGCAAAGCTGCGTTGAAACTACTAGGATCAGCATCGGCTTTTGCCGTAGCCGCCGCGATAGCCGCCTTCGACGTTTCGGCACGAAGGTTCTGCAAATTCTGTTGGCGCAATGCCGCCGCTGCCGCCAGTGCTGATTGAGCAACCTGGATTTGTGAGCGGTTTTGCTCTTGCAACTGCTTGCTAAGTTTGGCGCTGGCATCCGCTGCACCGTACAGGCTAGCCTGAAATATCTGTTGCGCTTGAGCCGAGAGGTTGGCTTTGGCCGCGCTATCCTCCAGCTTCTTGACTAGGCTTTCAATGCTTTCGCCAGTTTCGCCGGATTTAGACGCAAGCAACGCAAGCACGGAGCCAGCCGCCAGCAATGCCGCGCCCCACGGGCCCGCAAAGAACGCAGCCACACGTGCCGCGCGTCCGCCCGTATCCGCCAGTGCATCCGCTACCTGTCCAGCCTGCTGAGCGATAATCAGAAACGGGCTGGAGCCGGAAGCAAACGACGCGCCCACATCCGCCACTTGACGGCCAAGGTTACGCGTAGCGTTGGCGTTGCGACGGCTGTGGTCCTCTACCGAGCGCCCCTGTCGTGCCAACGCGGCGGCGGTTTCCGCGCTTGTGGATGCCACTTGCTGCGCCAACCTCGCACGGCGCGCAGCAACGCGATCATTCGCCGCGACTTCGCGATTTGCGCCAGCCTCAACCGCAGCGGCCTCACGGCTGGCGTTGGCGGCGTTGGCAGTAGTTGTACGAGCCGATACAGCCGCTTGCGCCTGTTCCGCCGCTGCAAACCCGTTGACGCGCCGCCTCAAGCCTACGCGTGGCGGCTTCGATAGCGGCTGGGTCCGCAGCGCCTTGGCGACGATTGGCAGGATCGAGCGTAATGCTTTCGCCGCGCTGCAAACTAACGGAACCGCCCGCCCGACTTACGTCGGACATAGCCTTTCTTACTTCCGCTTGAGCATCCTTAACTCGCTTGGCGGCGTTTTCAACCGCAGTAGCTTGGGCAGCGGCGTCTGCGGCTACGCTGCCTTGACCACCCGGCGCAATACTTTTTTTAGCGGCAGCCTCTTCCCGTGCGCGCCCACGTTCAGCGGCCTCCGCTATGCGCCTAGAAGCGGCCTCTTCCGCTAAGGCCCTCTTGCCCGCCAATTCTTCTTGTTTTATGGCTGCCCTTTGAGCCAATTCTTCGGCTTTTGCCGAACCGCGCGCAGCCGCTTCCGTTGCCCTTTGGCTGGCCCGCTCCGAGGCAAGCGCAGCCTTTTGTTCTGCCGCTTCCGCAGAGGCAACTTTTTTGTTAGCCAATTCCTCGGCTTTTAACGCAGCCCTTTGCGCAGCCTCTTCCGACCGTATCCGCGCCTTTTCGGCGGCTTCAGAAATCCTTAATTGCGCCGCTTCTTCTGCTAAAGCTTTCCTGCTTGACTGCTCTTCTGATTTTAGTACGGCTTTATCCAAGGCTTCTTCAAGCCTAATCCGTGCCTTTTCAGCGGCCTCCGCTATGCGGCGAGACGCAGCTTCTTCCGCCTCCGCTTTTTTACGGGCAAGTTTTTCAATTTCATTGGCGGCTTTTTCGTCAGCTTTTACTTGCTGATCCATAGCCTTTTCAAAATTTGAAGCCGCCTCTTTCACCTTGGCATTATAGCCATCGGTGCGAGCGATAAGTTCGACTGTTACGCTGTCTGCATTAGTCGCCATATCAGTTCAACATAGCCGGGTTCATTTTGAGCATTTCAAACGATAGCATAACATCGCCTTCATCGGGAGCGTCAACCGCGTCGGGGTCCGCGTGCCGTTCGTTCCAAACGGACAGCATGGCGGTATATTCCCAATATGTAGCATCGCGGGCATCGGACAGGCTAACGCCCATCATTGCCATATCCGTTAGCGCACCCGCGTAGTTGACGCGTCCTTCGGTATCGGCGCTTCTTCCGTTACGTCTTTTTTTTTATCAGGCACGTCATAGCCTTCGATGCAGGATGCAACGATCGCATACGAAAGCGACCACGCATCTTGCAGCGGCTCTGCCACAACGTAGTTATCGATCAGCCGGTTCGCCATCATGGCGTTTACCTTGACCGTTTGCCCATCGACCTCGCCCGATCCGCCGCCGATCAAGCCCTGGCGGATCGGCTCAATCAAATCTTCGACACGGAAGCGGGCATTCTCGCCAGTCTGCAAATTGCTGGGAATGCCCGCGTCTTCGCCCATGAAGTTCAAACGCGATGCGTATAGCCGAGACCAGACCTCACCAATACCCGCGTTGCAGCGGTTCTGGATTTCGTTGATGCCCTGCAATGTAAGACGGAAATTATAAATCCCGTCCGCAAATTCAAGCTGGATCGCATCGCGAGCCATTATGCAGCCTCTACGAAATTCCAAACGCCATCGCTGACAATGGTGATATCGATGCTCGCCTTGTTATCTTCCGGCCCACCGAACTGGAGATTGGTCATCATGCCAGCGCCCGCGAAATAACCGTTGTAGCCAGCGTTGCCCGTAGGCGCACCGATGACATAACGGTAGTTCTTGATTTCGCCCTGAGCGGCAATGATATCCTCAAGATTGTCAAGGTTCAGCAAACCCGAACCGGACAAGTCCCACTGGCGACCCGTCGCCGTAACATAGCGAGCCGGGATATCCTCGGGATCGGCGCAATCTCGCACGAAGTCGTCAGAGGTATTGGTCTGAGCGGTAAAACCCTTCGCGGTAATGCCGCAGATAGGCGAGAACACTTCCGGCGCATTGCCGTCGCCCATAAGAATGGCGACAAAGGTCCCGCGAATTATGTTAGGCCGACTCATGAAGCAAAAATCCCACGTGGTTTAGCCGAAAGCGGCCTTCACGTGGGATTGTAGCATCTATAATCGGTATGGTGTAGCGCGGTTAGTCGAATGCTGAACTAGACGGCCCCTCTGTCAAAAGCCATTTCCTGCCACGGCAATCGCTCCATTTGGTGCATTCCGCAACCCGTGAGCATGGCAACAAAATGTTGTAACAGCATAATCTATCGCTCAACCTGCGCGCGATTTCATGAGATGTTCTCATTATTTCGCACCCCGGTAAGGTGGTGAATATTTGGGAGCAGACGGCGGGGCTCGAAAGTCTCGCGGTATCCAGATCGCGTACCGGTCACACCCACTGCATTGAATTTGTCGATGCGTCCTGCTCATTTTTCTCGCCCAAGAATGCCACGCCATATAGCCTTCAGGGCTATGCGTATGATCCTCTGTATTTGGACAGAAGTCGGCGGTCATGATGACGTATCATAATTGATAGCAGCATAATTCTCCCACGCCTCATTCTCGGCAGCTTTGGACGCCACGTAGCCGCCAAGCCCTCCGGTCGACGCCTGATAACCAGCGCGGAATATTGCTTCGCGGAATGTCGATTCTGTTGAACCGATGAATTTGTTCGCAATAAGCTCTCCGTCACTGATAGCTTTGGATAAATTATCACCATCCCCCAACTCGTTATCCCACCACTTAACAAAGCGCGCGGCCTGCTGCAAACCTGCGTGGCGACCCATTTCAAAAGTTTCCAGACTTTCAAAGCCAGCGCGGTCGCATGCAAGCGTGCGAATTATATCGGAACACTGACGCATATGTGCACCCCACTCCATCAAATCATCGGCTTCAGCTTCTTCGGCCATTCGCTCAAGCGCAGCGGCAGACTCCATCGCGAACGTGTAAGGGATATCCTGCCCCGCCAAGGCGCAAGGGGCGCTCCCTTGTGAGTTGAGTAGTTCTACAATTTTATCCGTATCGTCGCGTATCCAAGCCCCCACAACCTGCCTCGCCACATTCATGGCAGCGCGCTTTTCCGCCCCGGTAACAGTACCCGGTTTAGGCGCGTCTGATAGGCTGCGGTCGGCTAGTTCAGCCATTGCGAATTGAAAGCCAGCCTCAAATGCGAAAGCAGGACCGCTCTTTGTAGGCGGCGTGCTGTTCTTCCAGTGGCTAAAAGCGGCCCCTCGACGCAGTGAAGCAGACGGGAGGGTCAGGTCGGGGTCGTCCTGATCTGCCACAGCGCGCACCCTTTCCTCATCTCCCGCTATCAGCCGCTTCGCCTGTTTTGCCGCCCTGACCGCCATGCAAAACGATCCCGCGTCGGGAAAATCGTAAGGATGTAGCTCATCATCCCCCGCTATCGGGGAGCTAACGCCCGTCATGGCCGACCATCCAAAGACCGGGGAGGCGCTTGGTCAATCGAAGGACGCCAATGCGTCACCCACTTATCGAAAGCGCCGCCTGCGACGACATCGATTGTCACGTTGTCGTCTTCGCAAACGTCGACGTATATTGAAGGATCGCACGGAACGTTGCCGTTCCTGTCATAGTGCCGCCAAGGGCCTCGTCCGTCCATAGCCTAATCCTCCTAAGCCGAAATATCCACATTAAAACGACAGATCACATGATACGAACCGGCTTCGGCGCTGTCCCGGATCGTCTGCGTTTGTTGCCATTCGACTATCGCTTGCGCCGTGTCAAGCACAATCTCACGCCCATTCAACGCCCGCTTGAACGCATTGCCAATCGCACTAGCCGCGTCATCACCAGGGCCTTTGGCAAAGCCATGCACTGTCACGCTAAGGCTTGCGCCGTCCATGCACGCAGCCACGAATGGGCTTTCGATGGGCGATGCGACATAGCCCCACGGCCATACAGGCGTAGCGGGCGGCTCAGGCCCATACAGGCGCGCGGCAGGGATTAGCGCCACTACGCCTGCATTGGCTTTGAGCAGCCCCACCAGCGCCGTTCTAGCCGCCTTGGGCAGATCAGTCGCGGTCGGCAACCGCGTCATCCTTATCCATGCGCTCGATCAGTTCTTCTTCGTTCCGGTCGCGCACTTCGATCCGTTCGCCAGCCTTGGGCTTTTCCGTTTCTTCGTAAACCGATTTAGGCAATGCCGCTAAAATGGATTTCGGGATGTAGGCCACTAAGCCTTTTTTGTAAGCGATGACAGCGCGACTGCTCATCTTGTGGTCATAGTCCTGCATAAATTTTACCCAAACCGCCATTCCGTTATCCTTCCGTCTTGTTTGCTTTGTTGATACCAACGCGCATCTTGTTCGCAATGTTCTGTTTGTTTTTGCGCAACGCCGGAAGCATGTACGGACGCGCAGCCATCTTGCTACTGCCGAACTCCAAGGGGCTTGCGTATGGGGCATCGCTCGAAACCGTCACAACAAGCTGACTGGCATTGCCCTGCGCATCCGCCTGATTGACCTCAATGTTGTTCGCCAGAACGCCCGTATCTTGATTAGGCGACTGGCCTGGAAGCGAAGCCACGTGACCCGCGCCCGATACCGCGCCCTCGGTAATGCTCGTTTGCGCGTCAACCGCCACATCCTGTCCAGCGCTAAACAGATATTGCGCCAGAACGGCCCGCCCCCTAGCGCCAATACCTTCACGCAATCGCGCTGTGTGCGAGGATGTTCCGGCGATTTTGGGCATTAGTATCCCAAACGAGACATAACCAAAGCAATCGCCGTTCCCCACGCGATTTCCTTGCCCCACCAACGCCAATCCTGCCTTTTGATCTGCTTGTAAATCTTGTTAATCATACCTAAGCCCTTTCCGCCACACAATCCCAATAACTATTAGCCGGGTCCGTATCCGCCCGCATGATCGCATACTGCTCGCCAGCCACACGCACCTGATCGTTCGTGGTGGGCTGTACGTCCAACGAGTTGCGCAGGATCAGAACGCGTGACTGATTTTCGGTATAACCCGGTGCAGAACGCATTGCCTCGCTGGCAGAATCACGCTGGGCGCGACACGAATGTTCTGTTTCCACATACGTTGGCGAACCGCCTTCATCGTATGTCAGTTCACGCCGGTACAGCGTTGCAGGCAAGTAGACACCCGCGAACGCTTGCTGGAATATACTGGCAATGCCTCCGTCAAGAAACGCCATTATTCTACCGCATCTTCGATATCATCGTAAATGCCCTTGACGCGGCTTATCGTGTAAAGCTCATCGCGGTCAGTCAAAGCGCCGCCCATTGTGATTACGTCCGCCGCCATATCGATAGGCAAAACGATGGTCTTGGCTACAGCCTTTCCGACGCTTCCGAGGAAATCAAACATCACAAACCTCCATCAGTACGGCACTACGCCGGTCAACAAGCTATCACGGTAGCCAATGCCGCATCCTATATACCCCGTATCGGTAACGCGCAAGCCCCCTCTATTGGCGCGCAAGAGCAGCAAAAATTCACGCCCATAGGCAGTTGAGCCATAGCCGCCCGAACCTTGCGCGTTGGCGCTCTCGCTAGTCCGGCTGATTGAAAGCGAACCCGACCGCAGCGACGTAACACCTTCGGGCATTTCGCTTTCACCGCCCGCACTGCCGTTGCCCGATAGCTTCAGGTTGTGTGCTGCCAAGAGCATGATGCCCACAGGCGCATCGGCCTCGATCCAGTCGGAACCTTCCGGCGTGCCCACGATGCGTTCGCCATCGGTCAGCCAGTAATCGATTGTTGCATCAGGCAGGGCTGCAAACGCCGGATAGCGGAGGCGGAATGTTTCGGCTGTGGGCGGGGTGTACGGCATAGCGCCCATGCTAGCCGATTGGGCCATTCGTGGCTAGCGTTGCACCGACTTAGCACTTATCCCTTTTTTACTAGGTATAGGGGGGAAATGGGGGAAGGGGGTATACAGGGGGGGGGTAGGGGATAGGGTATAGGGATAAAGAGATATATATATTATAGAGTAGTATTATGTATCTATCATACTGATTTTACACGGTTTATTTTTTACTACCCTCGGCTAGTTTTAAGTCAGCGATATATGCAAAAAAAACCGCTTGCGCCCGACTTATTACTATGCCATAAGCAGGCGCAGGATTTGGTATGAAGGAGGAATTGAGCATGACTGACATCGTTTGGGGCCGTGAGATTGCGGTTAATGGGCAGCGTCCGGCGTGGCTGGCGAATGACCAAAAGATTGTATGGTACAGCGAAGGAACGCCGTACGGTTCAATGCGCGATGAACATGCTTGGACGGCTGACGATGTTTCTACTTGGCATGATAAAATCAAAATCTTGTTGCCAGCCGATCATTTCGCCTACCGCGCCCTAGACGCAGGCATGACGCCTTGGGCGGGCGGCGCTGAAGCGCCTGCGGATTGGGATGGTGGGAAAGTTCTTTGGGACACCAAAGGCCAAGGCACTGTAGATCGCGGCTACAAGTCGGAGCATCATCCTTGGCACGAACAAGTGGGCTGGTACACGATCATCGGATACACCCCGCGCGCGACACCCGTAGAAGCGCCCACGCCAGAGGACTGGACGGTTCGGGCGGCTACTTTGGTTGCGCACTACGCCGACACAGATGCAGAAGCCCGTGCCATCGCGGCATTGCCATCGTTCCCCAAGCCGGTTGATCTCGATATTGCTGAACGGGGCGCGCTTGTTGACGCGTGGATGAAAAGCAGTGACACTACCGAAGAAATGGTGCTAAAGGCAATCAAGCGCGGGCGCGAACTGGAACGCGCCCAATGATGCCGCCCATCGTATGCGCTGAGTGTGGGCATGAGTTCGATTACAAGGCCGCTGAGCGGGCGCGTGAGCCGTACCGGGGGATGTGGAACGCATTGTGCGATTGGGAGCGCGATAATAACCCTGACGGCGCTCCTACGCCCCTACGCACGGCCCTGTACGCCATAGCCGATGAACAGCCCGAAGGCCAGGATGCATTTGCACTGCGCACCACACGGTATGGCCGCGATGACACAGATTAAATGCGATGCCTGCAATGGATCGGGCGAATATGAATGTGAATACAGCACGTTTTCGCTTTACAAGCCATGCAGCTTGTGCGAAGGCGTTGGAACAGTAGAAGGAGGATATGAAAATGAAGACTGCACAGGAAATGCTGGATCGGATGGAAGCGCTGGTTCGACGGATGGCGTCTGAGGATGTGCCGTTTAGCGCGTATAAGGAGGCGCGGGAGATTGTTGCTGAATTGCCGCCAGCGGTTGACCCGGATTTGATCGAAGCTCGGGAGATTTGCGCCCTTACCGCCAGAGAAGTTGGGCAAGATGATATGGAAAGCCTTTACGGCGATGGCCTGTGCGATAATGATCCGGAAGTGGTGCGTTGCCTAGCCGCAATCAAACGCGGCTCACAAGCTTAAACCAAAAGCGCCCCGGCGATAAACCGGGGCGCTTTCTTTATGCCTTGCGGGCCTGTTCTAAAAGGCTTTCGCGCCCGGTTTTGTGATGTGGGCGCTTGTCGGTTTTGTCCTCGATATGATCGCGCAACTCGTCATCGCTCAGACCAGCAAACTGGTCCTCGGTCACAACCTTTGGTTGTTCCGGTTCGGCCTGCTTGCGTTCGCCGGTTTCGATGCTGTCACCGGGTTTGACCCAGACTAGCTTACCGTTGACGCGATAGCCTTGCAGAGCCTTGGTTTCGTTCTTTAGTGTGGGCATTTGAGATAATCTCCTTTTGTGCTTGACACGGTAACGCATAACGGATTAGTTCGGTAGCGTCAATGTTTTGGAGGATTAGAAATGGCTGATACACAATTTACACCGGGGCCTTGGCGGTGGCTTGATCGCGAAGACAAGTGGGGCGATGAGGATGAGGGACTGATTAAGGCGGGCGAGGATGAGGTATGCAATTTCGGTAATAACGAAACGTATTACAACACGGCTGGCACAAGGCCAAAGGATGCAGACATTAAACTGATTTGCGCAGCGCCTGATTTGTATCAAGCGCTTTCGGAATTGGTTGAATACGCCAATCCTAGAACTTGTCCAGTACACGCGCAAGCGCTCGCCGCCCTAGCTAAAGCGCGCGGCGAATAGAGACAAAAAGGCTCGCACCAATCAACGGTGCGAGCCTAGTTCTCGCTGGCTGGGAGGATCAGCCGCGAAACGTGTTAAGCGTTCGGGATATCCAGATACGCCATTGCGCCGGGAAGGCGAACTTCCGTGCCGCCCGTGCGAGCCATTACGGCCTGCTCAAAGCCCTGCAACGATGCCTGACGAGGCGGGATGACGCTCTTAGGCATGGGCAGATGGAAGCGGATAACCTCGCTATCGTAGCGGTAGGCGACGATACGATCCGTACCGCCTACACCAGCGCCGTTGAGCGCCCGCGTGCTGACAATGCGAAGCTGTGCGCCCGAATTTTCCGCCGAGTAGATGTTGTTCCGGCGAATATATTCCAGCACGTTGAGCGTACCATCGCCCGCGCCCTGCGACTGCGTTGCCCACTGGCGCAGAACGCGCGGAGGCAGTGCGATCGTATCGGCATTCTCGACTTCGGCCGAGTTGGTGCGAACTGCATCAAGCGCCTCGTTGACCATCGCAGCGGCCTGAGCCGGGGTAGCGGCGGCAAGAGCAACGTCGCCGTCCATGCGCTGTACGGTCGGGTCGTTTACGAAGCCGGTCCAGCCCTTCTCGCTAACGCCGTCCTCATCCGTGCCCTTCATGGCCTGCGAATACAGGAAACGGTCAACGCCGTCACCAGCGGCAAGGGCGAGCGTGGAGGCAAGCGGCATGCCGTAGAGCGCGGCCTGATTGACTTCCTCCATCGTCCATTCCCAGCCGAGCATGACTTGCGCGAAGTCATGGCTTGCCTGATCGTGGCTGTGGCTGACGAAAGGAACATCCGTACCCTTGCCCGAAACGAACTTGGCGCGGCCCGTGGTATCCATCGTCATGAACGTGGTGCCGATAGCCCACTGATTGCCTTCGGTCACGACCGGCACGATGCTGGCGTAATCGTAGGACGGATACCGGCGCGAATAAATCTTCGCCTCGATATTCCGACCCTGCGCCAGAACGAACGGGAACGCGGTCTGAGCGTCCTTGAAAACCTGCGTGGTCACTGCTTATGCGCTCCGATGCTTGAGAGAAATTTCAACGATTGCGCCATCCGTGCCCGTGGTATCGAAGAACGCGCCTGGAATTGCCGTGCCACCCGTCGCGGTGTAGCGATTGGTGCCGGGGTTGTAGGTCACTGCGTCACCCGGAACAACGTTCCCGCCCGCGCGAACGAACATCTGCCCATCGGTCATCAGTGCGGCGGTAACAGCGGGACCGTTCGCGGCGTTGGCTGCATAGCCATCAACGAACGTGCTACCTAGGCGAACCCCAACCGCAGGGGTGAGGATCGCAAGGCCGAGGAACTTGGTGCCAGTAGCGGCGCACTTGTGATCGTTGCCCGCCCCCGCAACGCGGAACGCTGGAGCGCCGAACGGAATATCAGTCGTGGGCGTGCGGCTGATATGGTTGTGCTTTTCCTCGTTAGCGATCTGGCCGGGAAAACCCTTCGCAGGCGCTTCGGAATAAGTGGTCTGGTACGTTGCCATTGCTTTAGGCGTCCTGCTTCAGGGGATTGTGGAGGCGGGCGATCATTTCGGCGCGGGCATCGTTGACAACCTTGTCGGCATCAATAACCGTCACGCCATCCTTGATTGCATCGCGCAACGGATCGGCATCGACTACGCCAGCGGCGTACACTGCAAACGCGCCCTCGATAGCGGCGTCGGCGGTCGGGGCCTTGTCGCCCAGCTTAGCCACAACAGCGGCCTTGCGGATTTCCGCGTCGGTCAAGCCATCGGTAACGAGCGTGTCACCGGCAATGGCCTTTGCGGCATCGATAACCGCCGAACGGTCTGCGACCATCTTGGCAAGCTTTTCAGGCGTTACCTTGGCATCCTCAAGCTGAGCCTTCAGCGCCACGATTTCGCCATCGCGGGTCGATACCAGGGCTACGGCTGCGCCTTCCTTGGCCTGTGCGTCGGAAAGCTTGGCATTTGCATCCGCAAGCTGGCCCGTAACCTTATTGATAACGGCTTCGGCTGCATCGGTAACTTCTACCGGCAAACCGTCAAATGTAATAACTTTGGTTGCCACTAGAGGCTCCTTGTTGTCAGTCCATCCATCGCCAATTCGGCAAATGGAACCCGCTCTACCCCGGTCAACGACCGCGATATGATTGATAGTAGCGTTTTTCTGAATTGCGGCATAGGGCACCCCATCAGGGGTAACGCCATCTTTCCATTCAATCTCGCAAGTATAGCCGCAAGAGACTTCTCGCTTACCATCATTTAGCTTGTCGATTAGCGCGCCGTCACTAAGCATCATGGGCACGAAAACCAAGCCGTTGGCTTCGTCTTTACGGATCGGGTCGCCCGTATGCCCGCGCGCATATTCGCGCCAGTTATCGCGCGTTACCTCGACAGGCGGGTGGTCATCGGTGACCGGCTTGTGCGCCATGCTTTCGAGATAAGCGGTGTCGAACACAGTCTCAGGCGGGCGATATACCGCAACCGTCTTTAGATCTGGCCTGCCCATTTCATATCCGGCGTAGTCCTGCACGCCTGTCCGAGCTACAGGCACTTCCGCCACAGCGTAGCCACCCGACTTGGTAAAGCGTATGCCGTCAACTGGCGTTCGATCCATGAACTTCATTTGCATGTTGACAGCCTAGCCGCTTGTGACGTAATGGGGTAGCGCGGTATAGGATCGAGAGAATGACAGATAACCCAAAAGAATGCACGTCTTGCTTAAAAGTCAAGCCATTGTCAAAATTTAAGACTGATAATCGAAGGCCGATGTCTAATTTTAAGGCATCTATTTGCAGTGCGTGCAATCATGCCAAAACTCACGAATACTTTTTCAATACGGAGACTGGCGCAAAAGTATATAAGAGGCACTTGGAAACAGGTAAAGCGAAACAAAAAAGGGAGACGGCTGAAAAGCGCGCTCGCCTAGAGGGCGGCAAAAAGCGCGCCAAGTCTAATGGTGGCGAAAAATACGAATGGACTAAATGTGCGCGTTGCCCGTCTAATTATAGGCGCACCGATAACGATCGGTGCTTTGATTGCGGCATGGATAATGAGCAAATAAAAGAAAAAAAGCAAGCGGACACCAAAAGGCATAGAGAAAACAATCTAGAAAGATGCCGCAGGCTTACAAGATTTAGCGTTATGAAGACCAAAATACCTAAAGAATTTCTTGCCATGATACCGGAAAATCAATTGGAGGAATTGAAAAATCTATACATCAATTGCCCCGAAAGGCATTGGCTAAAGCCAATTCGTAAAATTTCCGATGATTATGTTGCTAATTTCCGCGCAGAAAACTTTGTTTATAGAGCAATAAAAAGTAAAGCCGGGACCGCCTAAACAGCCCCGATTTCAAACCTTACCCTGCATTCTATCGGAGTGCGGTGGTACATCGCTGGTATAGCAAGTGACGCATGATCGTACATCGTTTGTGCGTTGCTTGCATTTCAAGCTCCTAGCCTAACGGTTGATCGAAACAACTAACTACCGTCACCGTGCCCGCTGTGGGGCGTATGGCGAACCAGTAACCAGGCGGCAGTGCGAGCGAGATCGATTGCGTTGATACCGTTGCGATATTCAGCCCTACCGTTAGCGTGCCGGTATTGCTGTTGACGTATTTGCCCACCGTGACACCGCCCGTAGTAGCGATTGTGTTGGCTGGTCCGATTACGATATCCGCGCTGTTCGTTGTGCCCGCTAGCAGCGTGATCGTTGCCGTGCTGGTCAGTGTCAGCGTTACCATTGCGCTCTTGGCTGGCTTGGTGGCCTGATAGGCATTGCTCAGCACCACAGTACGTGCGAAGGGTGCCGATACCAGCCCATTGAAGCGTCCGGCGATCGATTGCGCCAGCGCTGCTATGCGGGCGGCTAGTGTCATACCAAGGCCGCGTTGAACACCGCCACGAAGTCGGTATCCGTATCGCCTAGGCTGGGCGCGAGAGCGGCTACCGCGCGGGCGTTGGTGAAGTACAAGTTAGTCGTGCCCTCAACCACTGCATCGGTAGTCCCCGGCGATGCCACGATAATGCGATACGCCGTTCCCGACCAACGATATTCGCGGTCATTGCTCGCATCGACATACAGCTTGCCGCTCTCGCCTGGATTGGGAAACGCGGCAAGATTGGCATATTCCAGTACGTCATCGACATAGGACGGCAGATTAGCCGCAGGAACCTTGGCATTGCCATCCAGCGGGGCATAACCGCCGAATGCGCCCTTGTTGGCGGCGTTCTCAGGCGTGAACCCCAACGCGCTTTGCTTGCCCGCGATAGCCGTCTGTTGCTCGTTGATCGCGGCGACAAGATTGCTCTTTGCCGTAGTCGTGAGGGCCGACAGGTCCGAAGCATTGCCATTGACCAGCGTTTTGACCGCCTTGACCGATGCGCCGATCCGCGTTGCCAAGTCGCTGATATGTGTAACGAGTGAAATTGCCATTGCAGATAGCCCTTAGTTTGCAGCCGCGTCGAATATTAGCGTGAAATCAGGAATGTCGGAAAGCGCGTGATCTACCGCGCCATCGATTTGCGCATCGGTTACGCCGCCCACCATCGAACGCGCGAACACATCGTTGAGATACGTTACAGCGCTATTCAGGTCGGGAAAGTTTTGCCCGCTCTCGGTCTGGTATAGCGTGTATGGGTAATCAGCGATCAGAAACGCGCTAATGGTGTGAATGACAATGTTATTGCCCACCACATGCGTTTGCAGCGAACGCGGCGGGAAAGGCGGCAAGCCATCGACCTGAATGCTATCGCCGAAATAATATATCCTCATGCGCCAGCCTCATAGCCCATCGGGTAGAACTCCGGGCTAAACTCGACTAGCTGCATAGGCGTGCTTGGCTCAAGCAATATCTTGCCACCATTGGTAAACAGGCTATTGCGAACCGGAAACACGAAATCTACACGCAATCCCTCGGGATATCCGACTGGCGTGGTTAACGTCATCGACTTGCCGCCAATCTCGATATTGCCCGCTGCGATCGATACCCGGATTGCGCCATTGATCCGCTGTGGCACTACTTTGACATAAATGCTCACCGCCATGATATCGTACAGCGCCCGCCCACGGATTAGCTTGGCGTCGTTATCCCAAAACTCGAAATCGGTAAACGGGCGGTTAAGGCGCTTGTTCGCATTGCTCGCGACTAGGTTGCGCGTGACCTGCACTGGCTCGCCTGGATACAGGTCAAGGATCGTGCCAGCGGTAAAATCCAAGTCGCTGTAATCGACATATCCGCCGCCATATTCGCTGAACTCGCGCACCTGTTCGGTGGGCAGCGTCAGGTCGATGTTATCGGGAAAGCGCGTTTCCTGCGCGAAACCGGCGCTATCGACGTATTTGACACTAGCAGGAAGCCCGCTCACAGCGTTGCCCCGTTTAGAAATTCCATCGCTAGTCGAGTGATGCCCATGCGCAGGATTATAGCAATCGGGCGGGAGCTTTGTTAGCGCGGGTGTTGTGCGTCTCTAGCCAGGGTATGCTGCTCTTTTCCCGTGAAGCTCCGAAAATCCATACTTCACTAAACCAGCCTCTCGCGCGGCTATCGCGTCTTCTATTTTTTCGTATCTGCCTAAATTAACGTGCTTGTAATTAACCTTTATGGCAGCAAGCCACTTATTTGTTAGGCTGCACCATTGCACTCCGGTGTGGCCTGTCATGTTATTTTTCTTTTTACCCACATTCATATGGTTTGTTCTGTTGTCCACATCCCTTAAATTGCAAATTCTATTGTCCGCCCTTTGCCCATTAATATGATCAATGTGCCCTTTCGGCCATTCTCCGCAATATATCGCCCACGCCACGCGATGGGCGCGGTAATTTTTCTTACCTATCGCTCCAGCCTTGTAGCCGTCATGATTTGCAGTGAAGGCTTCTTTGCTGGCGTGCCTTCCATTCCAAGCGTCGCACGCCCAATCGGCTGCATCGCGCTCACCGCGAGAGCCGCACGAATTAAAATCTTCGGGCTTGCGAGGCTTCCAAAACAATTTGCCACTTTCAGGATCGTACAAAAGTAGTTCCTGAATGCGCGATATGGCGACTTCTTCGACTGAGTTTTTAATCATGCATAAATTATAGCATGGCAAACTTCATGCGCAAGTGCGCCGAACCTCTATTCGTCGTCATCGTCCATATCAATCAGCCAAGAAGCCCTACATCCACACCGCACAGGAATTCCTGCTCTATCGTCAGGCAAGATATACATATCATCACCAGGCTTGGCGCTGTCGCTAAACGTTTTACCGTTGCGAGCTTTATGCCACGGCCTTGGGTGTAGCTTTCCGCTCGCACGCCATATGTACGTTGGGCCAAGGCCAGCTTGATGGGCACGCTCATTGGCTAGCGCGACACTGGCCTTTTGAAGCTGATCAGAGGCGATCAGCAGCGATCGTTTCCGCCCGAACGCATACACCTCATCCAACTGTTTAGCCACATCACGCGCGGGCAGGCGTTGGTTCAAACCTTGGAATATGACGTTCGTAATCTTTTGCTGTTGCTGGCTAGAAACATCCTTGATTAGGGCAACATTTCTAGCAATCATGCTTTCCACGGTGTCCTGCACATCCCCAGCATAAAGCATGGTATCGATATCCACGCCCGACGCACTAAGCACGGCCCCACGCCATTTGCCGCGTTGCCAGCTTTCAACTGCGACAGACCATGCAGCAATCTCAGCCCGCAGTTCGATAAACACGCGCGTAAACCAGTTGCCGCCCTCATCGATCGAGCCGGTTAGGTCGTCAATGCTATCGGTCACTGCATCCTGCGTCACGCGTCCCAACTCCCGCTCATACTGCGCCATGACACCCGCCTTCATTCCGCGCCAGTGATCCACCACTCGCATATACACGCGCATAAGCCGCACCTGATCCATCTTGCGTGGATCGTAGGATTGGAACGCTATCGTGCCGGTTCGTTTGCCGGTTCTGCGGATTAGGGCGCGGAGAGGGATTTTCATTAGGCTTCGATATCTGACCTAATCACGCTTTCAACTACTTCGTGAATGCCAGCGCCGCCGTTATACCATAAACATAAAAATCTCGGCTCATGCGATGGCTCGATCCTTAAGGAGAACCCGTATGCATCTATCTCTTTGAGTATTTCAAACTCATATAGCTGACCATCGATGCCAATCAAATTGATACCTAGGCGCTCTCCAGCGTCATAATCGTCTTCACCGTCAAGCAAAATTGCAGTTGATTTGCGATAAGTGCCATAAGCCGCCTGCATATCACTCATAGATATCTCCTATTCCTCAACCACCCCCATACCGCCCGCAGCCTGTTGTGTCAATGCCAATTCCGTAGCCGCCGCCTCGGCCTCCTGCTCTGCCTTCTCAGCCGCGCTAGGAAGCTCAGCTAGTTCCGCTGCGATCTGTTCCATGCCTTCATCTAGGCCGGGATACAGCCCACTATCGACCATCGCCGCTGCAAGTGCATTACCGAGCGGTTCCGAAGGTACACCCATGTCGTAGGCAACCTTGGCCGTGTCCGCGATAACCTTGATCGTTTCGGCCTTGGTCTTGTCGTTTTCCTCGTACAGCGAGCCAAACTCCCACCATACCTTTGCATCCGTCACACCAGCGGATGCGCGCAGGATCGGGTCAAGCTTATCCAGTGCCGGACGCAGTTCGCTTTCACGCCAGCCGTCGAGGGTGCGATACCAGTTCTGCATATCGCCGTCACCCGTGCTGTTCATGCCATCGGGCGATTTACCGAGAAACACGGTTGCGGGCATATCTCCACACGCGGCTGCGATACCGGCGTAGGATGCCACTATTTCTGGCATTCCAGCCCAATTGACCTGATGTTGCTCCCACGTCTCTGCGGCATCTCGCACGATTGCGCGGTGCGTGGATTTGCTCAGTGTCGAAAGCTGCATACGGCGCATAAGCCGCGCTTCGTATTCGGGCGTCGCCAACGATGCGATAAGATCGG
>JAJGRX010000556.1:0-37789 GCA_025461125.1 Carex kokanica
TTTGCGTTTTGGGGCTAGGAAACTAGCATTGTTCATACTGGCAGCAAACCTGGTACCATTTGGACCAGCACATGAGCTGTTAAGGCACAATTGTTCATTTGTAGATAACGTGATATACATTTTGACATCGACAGTTTGGGTTAAAACAGCTGAGTGATCTAAGTTGGCCAGCGAGCGAAGACCGCTAGTGAATGCAGTTGATCCATTATTGTCGTAGATTTTGGTAAGGGGGTGAAAACTGGTCTTATTAATGGCACGGAATGATTACTTTTGTATTCTAGAATAGCTACGGTCGTATTGGCATCTCGTAGTGGCATAGAACTTCCATCAAGTATAGATCGCAATGATGTAATAACAGAAGGGGGAAGATGAGTTTTTGTACAATTGATTGGCCAGTAAGAGAGGTCCTCGTTTGGCCCGGGGGTGATCATGATAAATACATTCACATAAGGCTTCGTATAGCTGGCATCGGTTCCAACAATCGTTACATTGTGGCCGGAAACCCACAAAGAAGAAACTATTTTCCATGGCTACATTTATTACACGGAGTAGGTACATTTTGCCTTGTTCGACTTGTAGCTTAAAAGTTTCTGCAACAAAAATTAAAATGAAAGATATATGTAGTCAGATCACATTTCATTTGAAAAAAATAATGAATTTGGTAGCTAATTGTGTTTAAATAGATAAAGTAACATACATTAGCCACTCTGTTCGCACTAATTCAAAAACCAAGAGAGAGAAAGAGAAACATAAGGCTGGCAGTCGGTACTAGCACTTGGATTCGTAGTTGTTTGTCAACCTGTTCGTGTGGATATCAGTAGAGATGTGGCTGTTGTTGTTGGTGTGTACATTTGGCACGAGAACGGAAGAGAAGACCACTACCCATATGACTAGATGAAGAAATAACTAATATTTAAATTAAAGTGGAGAAATATTTAATTGAATAAGTTGTGATGGACACAAAAAAAATATTTATAGAAATTGTTAAATTGAGACGTACGAAAATAGAAAGAGTACTTTGTTTCCAACAAATATAGAAAGATCTGATTAATTGAGTCCGATACAAAAATTCGGATCAAATTCGATGGTTCAGATCCACTGTTAATTTTTTTTTAAAACGTTAGAAAAGGATGGGTGCCACATTTAATCAAGTCTGAAGTAAATCGGATTCATTGAGTCTGATCCAATTTTTTTTTTCTTAAATTTGGTCATTTCCACTATTTTTGCGGAACTAAAAAAAAACCAACTTGGATCGTACTCAATGAAACATATCCAATTCTCACCTGATTTTCTGTGGCAACCATATTCCAGATTTTTCCATCAGTGTCTAATTTAAAAAAGAAAAAGACAATAATAGTGGATCTGAACCATTGAGTCTGATCCAAAAATTTTGGATCAGACTCAATAAGTCAGATATTTCTATATTTGTTAGAAACGAGGTACTCTTTCTATTTTTGTACATCTCAATTAAATAATTTCTATAGATAAATTTTTTTTCTGATGGACATATATCTTAATTTTTTTTTGCTTTGTATATCTTAGATTTGGGTCCTGAATAATGATTTTCTGGCCCAAATCATAATGATTTCAGTAGGTGAAACGAGGATGGGGTAAAGATTTTAACTGAGCGGTGTTGACTTCATACAAACACTCAGTTGGCGGAGACAAAGGCGAGAAATGGAGGTTAATTGAGCCCATTTACCTCAGTGTACATTTTAGAATTTTGATCTAAAACTCAAACCTGAGATTCAATCGCAATAACTTGCCTAAAGGTCATCACCCAAGTGAGAAATTAGTTTTAAACACACATATTAATTAAGCATAGCAATCACCAACTAAGAAAAATCAATTCTAGTGGTCAAGCGATAAATCAACAATTTAAAGCACCCGATTCGTTGTTTAAACCATACTCGATTCACATAATTAGAAAAATCAAGGAGCTCGAAGGCTTATCAAAAGAAAGAAACCACAGGGACTTGTCAACAATACACAAAGTCCCGGGGCTTTGTTCGACATCAAAATTCGCAAGAAAAGAGAGAGGCAAGAGAGCAAGAGAGAGAGAGATAGAGTAGAGACAAAGTCAGAAAGAAGGCGTAGGCCACTAATCTTCATTCTGAAATTTAATTTAGTTATTATATATTTTTTTTTTTCAGGTTATAACATCCTTAATCAAGAATATACAATAAATAACCAGTGAAAACTTACCTTTGAAAAAAAATAATAAAATGCTTAAGTAAAATCAGCAAGGAGGCTTGTCGGCAGGGGGAGGCAGCATTTTTGCCTCTGTACTATTACCATCCTTTGTTATAAACACAGTATTCATTCCCCAAATTGTGTGTGTTTCATAGTGACAGTGCATGAACCAAACACCTAATTAATTGTAAAACCAAAATATATTCAGGATTAGTGTCTGAAAAACACGCAAACAACAATTTGTAACAATAAATAATCTACTATTTGATTAATTTAGCTGATCTACTTAATTAGTCGGGATCAACTATCTAACCAAATTTTGCTAAACAGATCGTTCTCATTGTAGTTGTGTAACACCTTTGATTGACAAAATTAAATCAATTAAAAGATTTAATAAATTTGAAATTTAAAAGAAAAAAAGGAAAAAGAATAAACTCACCCGGATTAGCTGCCCTAAAGCGGATAGTTGCCCAACCGTTCTTCGGCACACCCAAAGTGCTCTGATATGGCGGATCGACCAAGTTGTAACTGAGAGGATCTGTTGTGTTGTCAAAGTTGCCAGTCCCTCTTCCAATGACATAGAAGCTGTGGCCATGCAAGTGTATTGGATGGGTAACCTGTCCGTCTACTAAGTTAGTGCCCTGAAACACAATCTCCACAGTCGTGTTATACTCGAGCACTTAACTTTTGTCGATTTATCAACAAATTTTGCATTCTCTTGATATTCTGCATCAGTAAAATTGAAGAAGAGCGGTGGTTGGTCAGGGAAGTCAGTGGTGTACACACCAGCAATGGGAATTATAATATGCATCTAGCACATCAATTTTCGGGTCTTGGAAACTAGCATTGTTCATACTGGCAGCTAACCTAGTACCATTTGGACCATCACATGAGCTGTTTGGGCACAATTGTTCATTCGCAGATATCGTGATATACATTTTGACATCGACAGTTTGGGTTACGACAACTGGGTGATCTGAGCTGGACAGCGAGCGAAGACCGCTAGTGAACGTAGCTGATGCATTAGTGTCGTTGTACTTTGGTAAGGAGGTGAAAAACTGGTCTTATTGATGGCGAGAAATGATTAGTTTTGTATTCTAAAATAGCTACAGTCTCATTCCAATCTCTAGAGGCTGCAGAACTTCCATCAAAGTATAGAGCCGCGATCATGTAATAACGGAATGGGGAAGAAGAGTTTTGGAATTGATTGGCCTGTAAGAGGAGGTCCATCGTTTGGCCCGGGGTGATCATGATAAATTCATTACGTAAGGCTTCGTATAGCTGGCGTCGGTTCCAACCACCGTTACATTGTGGCCGGAAACCCCAAAAAAGAACGCATTTTCCATGGCTGCATTTATTACACGGAGGAGGTACATTTTGCCTTGTTCGACTTGTACCTTAAAAGTTTCTGCAACAAAAATAAAAATAAAAAATATATGTAGTTAGACCACATTATATTTGAAAAAAATAATAAATTTGGTTGCTAATTTTGTTTAATTGATAAAGTAACAAACATTGTCAAAGAGAATTTCCATCTTTTGAAGCAATAGCAACTTGCATTATAAATAAACAACTTCCTATACCGGGAACAATAAATTACCATTTGCTGAGCATGGCATGAAGTCACCAGGTTGTCCATTGATGGTGTTGGCATCAGACAGATCGAATTGACCGCCACTGTCAACTGCAGTTTGGTACACATCTGTTATGTTTTTGTTCCACCACTCTCCTAGAATTAGCGTGAATTCTTTATGGGGTTTGCGGAAGGGGAAGGTGGTTCCGAGCTTCGGGTGAATAACAATAGCACCGTGAACAGTAGCACGATCAAATTCGCTATGTGCGTGCCACCAGAGCGTGCCTTCTTCTTCTGTAAGTTGGATCCGTTGTATGTAGTTGGCTCTTGGCTGGATAGGGCACTGAGTAATGTATTCCGGTCCATCTGACCACGGGTCCCTCGGCTGGATTACGCCATGCCTATATATAGAAATTAGATGATTGCATGTTAGTCTGCATGGATTAAAATAATTCCTTAATTAATAGTGGAAAAGACATATTCTTTATGTATGTACTATGTGTGTATAGTACCAGTGGATGGTGATGTTCTTGTTCCCTCTATTGATGACCTTGACATAGACTGTGTCGCCTTTGCGAGCAGAGATAGTGGGTCCCGGATATGATCCATTGACAGTTAGAATGCTCTTTGTATGATTGCAGAGTCGAGTGTAGGTAGCTTCTTGAATCTATTTAAGGGAAAAACCGAAAAGTAAATATATATATATAAGTTACAAGTTCATACTTCATAGTTTGGTTTCGATGTAAATAAATTTTATTTTTAACTGGTACCGATCGCTTGTTGGGTTTGTGATGCATACTTGCAAGAAAAGCATAGAAGATTTGACCATTTTTTCCACTAAGTTCACATTGTTTCCTTTGGGAAGAGCTCGAGTGTATTTTATTTTTTAATTACGTCATGTAAATCAAAGCATGAATCGGATGGAGACGAGCCGGTTTTCTAGTAATTTTCTCGCCCGAGCGAATTTTTGCCTGAAACTCGTCTGACTCGTGTTGAACATGTGATGCTGAGATTTAGCGATTGTCAATTCGAATTGAAATATAGTAGTAAGTTAGAGAGAAGAGTGAATTTGAGGAAACTGAGAAAGACGATAATGGTGGCACTGTGATATAGAACAATAGCAAAGCTCAGAAATTACTTGACTAATCCTTGAATTGGTTCCATATATACACAGCTTTTTATAGTTATATAATTATCAATCGGGTTTCTAATTTATTTTTGTATGTTTGGATTGTATTGTACATTTGTACCAGTGAACTATATGAATAAAATCACTTTGTTACCATAATATTTAAGAAAAATATAATTTCTAATTTTTCTCAACTTTTTGAGAAAAAAAAAATTAAGCTTTTATAGAAAAAGCCTGACTTTTTTATCTGAGTGAGCTGGTAACTCTATTCTATGGTGGCACTGTGGCACCTAAAAAATAATATGTATAGAAAAAGAAAAGGTATAAAGAAAGAGCGTGCAAGAAGTACGTATTTTTAAGAGGCGGCAAACCATACCAAAAAATGCAACATGCATGATCATGAGCGAGGCTATGGTACTTTACAAAGCATGAAACGGTACCGTGCTACGAATTAATTATATATATGTTTAAAAGTTTCAAATAATTGATCTGAACAGTTCAAAATGATCTCGATATAAAAATATACTTGGAGTTCAAATTTTATATTTTTTTAGAATTTATTTACTATTTTTTAGATAGTTAGAATATCACGTGATAGAAAGATTTTGAAATCCAAAAATAGTAATGTTCAACCTATCTAAAATAATAATAAAATAATTTTGAAAAATGTAAAATTTGATCTTCAAGTACATTTTCATATGGAGATTATAGTACGGACCGATCCGTGCCTTGTAAAATAACACAACCTCACTCGGGATGACATTATTAATGCTAAGGAGATTAAAATATAAAGCATGTCAGTCCAGATACCAGATAGTTCCCGTGCATGTTTCTTTTGGAAATGGGTTTTGTCCAAATGGCTTTGGAGGAATTTATCTAAAGTCGGACAGTTTAGACCCGACTTTGCATGAGACCTTATCCAAAGCCCTTTGGACAAACACCCCAATTGTTCCTTTTACACAAGCATATTGCCTTGATCTGATCAATACTATATATGCTAATTTAATTGAGAGAGGTAGGAGTGGTTTGATTGGCATCAGACCAAAGTTCACCTGATTTACATTGAACATTGAATAAATCTCAATCCGATGCCCATTGATAAACCTAGCGCCCAAGCTCCCAATTAAAGTAAGTTATATTTTCAAGTCCTATATATTTCTTTTGATGGTTTTATTATATTTCTTGAATATTCAAACTACAACTCGTGAACTAAATAAAATAAAATAAAATAACAATTATTCCAGACATTGTGAATTGTGATAGCAGAGAAATCACTTACAACAAAGGTACGGTGATGAATCTTGGCCCCACATGGGATGGAGAACAAACAGCATACCATTAGACCGACGGCTATTGGCCATAACGAGAAAAGTTTACGAAAAAACATGCTACTTGAAAAATAAAAATAAACCAAAAGCAATATTGCTCAATATTTTGTTGGGTTGTTTCCTTCCTCCGAGGAGACTGTTAGAGCAGTAGTTATAATTAATTTGGTTTAGAGAGCTTTAGAGAACATGCATGGACGGTTTTTATAAGAAGAAAATTATTCCAAAATATTCCAAAAACATTACTATCAACTGTGGTGGCACTGGCCATTGACTGTTCATTTTATAACTATGTTTTATATATGCATCACCTGTACTGACTTCACCTTGGATTTTTCTATACCCCTTTACTTGCATATATGGATAATAATGACTAGTGGTAAAGTGGGTAAACAAAGCAACCTTTTGTCTGCGCACGCATCATTACTTGTAGTTCTGAATAACGTCTAATGTTTGTCTTATTGGTTACGTACGGAACCTCACCATTGAAATAATGTAGTTTTCCTATTTACTGATAGTTAAGTTGCTTGTCTTCAATTGATATTGTATTTCTTTTTTCTCATGGATGCCCCACACCTTTTTGTCTATGTTACCCGTTTCCTTCTTTCTTTTATATGACCTGACACCCGCTAATTCTCCTCCTGTTTTAAATGTTTCGTCTAGAATTAAAATTGATTTGTATTTTAGCTAAAGGTAAATTGTACTATAGATATAGCTAAAATTTACAAATTTAGTTAGAATGTTTTGATCATTTAACTATAGAGGAGGGTTCCAATATCTCATACTTTTTATATCTCATCATACCTCATATTTTATATCTTCATTTTCAAAGTCCAATATGTCGATCCGAACCGCTCAATATGATATCCATACTAAAATATGCTTGGGGATGAAATTTTCCAGATAATATAATTTCTCTATACAAAAATATTACAGATTGGTACAGTTTTAGCGATTAATTGACAGAGGTCAGAATTCAGAAAAGCTGAAATTCCAGTGAGCAGTCCTATAATTTTGACCAGATTCAAAATTCAATTTAGAGAAAATGGCTACATGAATTTTTGTGTTCTTTATATCAAAATTAAGTTATGAAAGTGTAGTTTGCATATAATATAATTTCTCTATACAAAAATATTACAGATTGGTACAGTTTTAGCGATTAATTGACAGAGGTCAGAATTCAGAAAAGCTGAAATTCCAGTGAGCAGTCCTATAATTTTGACCAGATTCAAAATTCAATTTAGATAAAATAGCTTCGTGCATTTTTGTGTTCTTTATATCAAAATAAAGGTATGAAAGTGTAGTTTTCAGATAATATAATTTCTCTATACAAAAATATTACAGATTGGTACAGTTTTAGCGATTAATTGACAGAGGTCAGAATTCAGGAAAGCTGAAATTCCAGTGAGCAGTCCAATAATGTTGATCAGATTCAAAATTCAATTTAGAGAAAATGGCTCCATGAATTTTTGTGTTCTTTATATCAAAATAAAGGTATGAAAGTCTAGTTTTCAGATAATATAATTTTCCTATATAAAAAAGTTATAGATTGATACAGTTTTAGTGATTAATTGACAGAGGTCAGAATTATTGGATTTCTGACTGGAATTTCAGCTTTTCTGAATTCTGACCTCTGTCAATTAATCGCTAAAACTGTACCAATCTGTAATATTTTTGTAGAGAGAAATTATATTATCTGAAAACTACACTTTCATACCTTTATTTTGATATAAATAAAACAAAAATCCATCGAGCCATTTTCTCTAAATTGAATTTTGAATCTGATCAAAATTATTGGATTTCTGACTGGAATTTCAGCTTTTCTGAATTCTGACCTCTGTCAATTAATCGCTAAAACTGTACCAATCTGTAATATTTTTGTATAGAGAAATTATATTATCTGCAAACTACACTTTCATACCTTTATTTTGATATAAAGAACACAAAAATTCATGTAGCCATTTTCTCTAAATTGAATTTTGAATCTGGTCAAAATTATAGGACTGCTCACTGGAATTTCAGCTTTTCTGAATTCTGACCTCTGTCAATTAATCGCTAAAACTGTACCAATCTGTAATATTTTTGTATAGAGAAATTATATTATCTGGAAACTAGACTTTCATACCTTTATTTTGATATAAATAACACAAAAATCTATGTAGCCATTTTCTCTAAAATGAATTTTGAATCTGATCAAAATTATTGGATTTCTGACTGAACACAGCAGAAAAAAAAATTGATTTTTTTTTTTTTTTTTTTAGGGCCGGAGTATGGCATGGCGTCCCGTTTTTTTTTGTTTTTTTTACGTTTTTTTTTTTTTACGTTTTTTTCCCGGGTCGGGATATGCCATGGCGTCCCGTATTTTTAATTTTTTTTTTTTCCGTTTTTTTCCGACAGCCTGGAGTATGCCATGGCGTCCTAGTGGGACGCCATGGCATATACCAGCCTTCTTATTTTTCGAAATCCTACGAACAGTTTCTCATTTTTAATATTTTTTTAATTTATTTTCTTATATATAAAAATTTCGGTCACATCACCTATAGTACTACTAGTACCTCACCATTGAGATAAGTAGTTTTCCTATTTACTGATTATTAAGTTGCTTGTCTTCAATTGATATTTTTGTTCTTGTTTCATGGATGCCCCCACATCTTTTTGTGTGTGTTACATTTTTTTCCCGTTTCCTTTTTGTCTTTTATATTACCTGACACCCGCTAATTCTCCTCTTTTAAATGTTTCGTCCAGAATTAAAATTGATTTGTATTTCAGCCAAAGGTAAATTGTACTATAGCTATGGCTAAAATTAACAAATTGAGTTAGAATGAACATGTTGCAGTTCCACAACACTAATTTGTAAACGGATCCTCTCAAGAGACCCGTTAACAGGCGATCTAGAGGCGATTTCAAGGTACTCCAGGCGAAATGAAGACAATACTCTCAGGTGGCGGCTGGCACACGGTTATCTCATGGCGTCAACAACAATACCTCTCCAACAAGAAGCAGCAGCAACCAAGCAGGGCAGGTTGGAGGCGGAGCCACTACTCAGCTTCAAACTCTTACTTCCATTACCCACGCAAGAATGGTGAATGAGACCTGCCAAGTCGGCGGTGACATCAGGCAATCAATAACCCAGCTGCTTCCCAAGGCAAAATACTCAAGTCCATCACCGCTATCCTACAGGTAAGCCTACT
This sequence comes from Carex kokanica, assembly GCA_025461125.1. Lineage (NCBI taxonomy): Eukaryota > Viridiplantae > Streptophyta > Magnoliopsida > Poales > Cyperaceae > Carex > Carex kokanica. Next base: position 9,412 of record JAJGRX010000556.1, read on the forward strand.
AACTCCAGAGTTTTTTACAACATATCTCTGCCTTATGCCTCTGCCATCAATACCAAGAGTACTATTGATGCTTGACTTCCTATCCCATACCTCAAGCATTTATGAGCCTTAATGGCATTCCACTATCCACACCTACTACAAATCAGTATCAAACCACATATCCCTCTCCCACAATTAATTCCTTTGTTCCAACCACCAACGATATTTTAATGGCTGCAAACAGAATTCCCTCAAGCTCCAATTTAATGCAGCCAAATCTCAATTCTCCTGCCATTAATGCAAACCCAACAAACCCAATAATTCCACTCAACTCACCTAGACACTCCTTCTCCCAAGCAGTCATAGCCATAGAAGGAAAAATCGGAATCGGAATCGGAATCGGCCCCGTCCGATTCTGATCCGGATCGGAAAATCGGACTTTTTTGCCAGAAACTTGTTTTTGATTTGTATTATATCAATTAAGAGAATATACAACAGTATTAGTTGATACGTCCTATCTCGGGAGATGAGGCCGTATGGGATCTTGGGCTGAGTTGAGTTCGTCCTGCCAAAGGATGGCAGGCCGAGATGGTAATGGAGTTGTGAACTCGGAGTTGATTGTGAGAGATTCTGACTCTATCCTGTATGATCTCTCTTGTGGTTGGAAAAAAGTGTCCCCGCTTCATGGGAATCACCGCCTTATATAGTCCGTCCATAACTGCTATCTCGGGCAGTTATGGAGGACGTGGGTAGTTATGTCAGCCGTTACTGGGATGGGAGGCATTAAGTTAGCCGTTTCCACTATCATCCCGCATGTCGGTTAACACGAACCCCATTTAAGGCATATTGGGGCCGCTGTACTGGGCCCCGACTTGGTGGATCTTTGGGTCTTTCATATGACTTCGGGTTGGCCTCTTAGAGAGGTCCGAATCCCAGTCGTTCATGGCCCAGTTTAAATTAGGTAAAAGGGCCTGTGGAACATGGCCCTATCATTAGCCCCCGAAGTCGGAATGCATCAGCGAGATGCTTTCGACTTGAGGGTGAATAACTCGTGAAAGCACATTTATTTAGGTTATCAATATCCGTGATGTAACATCTTAAGTTGCGAGATGTGATTGTGACATCGTGTGATGTATGATGTCGATGTTTAAAGAATATACCAAATATAAATGAACTCTTCTTTTATTAATAAAGACCCATTACAACTCGAGCTAAACTAAGAATTCAAGCAAAAATAAAGGCGGGTCTACTTAGCCTATTAACTATTATTCTCATAAGTAATTTAATGAAATTCCGGAGATGAAGGGAGCAAGTCCATCATCTCACTATCAGGATCTTCAAAATGGTCGTCCGCCCAAATCTGGACCGGAGTAGCTGTGGCCAATGTGGGTGCATTGGGATGTCGGTTTTGGCAAGTTTGACACATGAAAAATCGACGTCGGGGATCCGACCGATCATGAATCAAAAAATGAGAGGGATGCCACCATGTGCGACAACCCCGACATTTGACCATGTCCTCTTTTGGGGCGGATTGCCCACATGCCAGGCAATCACGAAGAGGGCCGAGGAATTCGACGATGTTAAATTCATCGCCCACCTCCCTGAATACCGCCAGCTTATAATTTAAAAAGTCTCGGATGGTAATGGACTCGTTATCCAACATCCAATCCAAGTCATTGGGAAAGTCTTGGATCAAGTCCTCCCTCTCCTCGGTTGTAAGTACACGTCGTTGTGTGGCCCGAGGACCTCGGCTGGAGCTGGATGGTTCAACAGGGCGAGATGGGATAACTCGGCGTTGTCTTGCACGTTCCGCTAGGAACCCATTAATATGGCGCTGGACAGACATGATAGATGCGAGGTATATATGTTTGTCTAAGAAAACAAAAGAAAAATATGTCCCCCTCCATGGAAGGAATACCCTATTTATAGTCGTAACACCGCCATGTGCCCAACTGTATACCATTAAATAGGCAAGTTTTGTTTAAAATAGGCAAGTTTTAAACCGCCATCTCTTCTTCTTCTTTTTTTCTTTTTTTTTTGTGTTAAATGGTTGTAGGAAAAACGAGATGAAAACTCGAGGTAAGCAAGACGAGAAGATGAAAAATAGATTAATTGTTCATTGATATTTCAAACTCATACAAAATCTAACTCAAACTGATATAATAAAAAAGCCTATTCATACTAAAGATCATGAAAATAGGATCTCCTAAAAGAGGGACACAAAGATAGTTAATGCAGCCTCCTTTACTGTTGAGCGGAAAGACCACACCATTGCAGCCTCCTTTACTGTTGAGCGTGAAGACCACACCATTGGGTCAAACAATGTCGTGGGAAACCTTATGAAGCCGACGTGCATGGTCACGGCATTGGCTGCAAGTGAAGGATGTGAAGCGAAGATCACTATGGTTCCGAGGTGATCTTCGAGCCGAACACCCGGGATGAAAGGCTTCTTCACAGCTGTCACAGTGAAACATTTGTGGAGAGTATCCCCTCAATTTGCAAATGGCACATCGGTCCCAAGCTAATGGGTCGTCTGCTGCATTGGGCTTGTGGATGGCAACCTCGGGACATGGATGTGGGGGAAGCGTGTGAGGTGACGGAATATCATCTTTCTTAAGGGCAACCTCGTCGTTCACTTGATCAGTCATCTCGTGATAACGCGAGTTAGAAGGAGAATTGTACGGTGGATGGATCGTTAAAGGGAGACGGAGGGAGTATATATAGTATACCGGCATTAAATGTCTGACGCCTCGTCTTCTGTTAACCCGCCGTCAGCCATCAAATCATCCATCAAATCAGTCAGGGAAACGAGGTGATGGCGCAATCCTCGCTTGACACGTGGCACGCGTTAACTCGGTTAGGGCTCGCGTCCGGTGAATGAGCGCGGGAATCGAAGCGTCGCCATGATGAAAGGAGACAACGCGACGTTTCGTGGCGTCGTTTCGAAAACTACGCAAGTATTGAGCGGGAAAAATGAAGACCTCTATATATATTTTGGCTCCCCCTATTTATTCAGTATCGTTTATTTGAGCAATTCGATATCGGAGCGAAAGAGCAAAAGCAATCTCGAAGATAGCACGGAATTCAGGAGCTGCCAACCTCGGAAGTGGACGTCGGACGAAAGTCAAGCATCTAAATCTCTTCGAAGGTAAACCTTTATCACCTCGGTAATGGACCTCGAATTGACAAATCCAGCATGTTTTAGTTTTTATTTGCCGAGGTTAGGGAAAAGTAATAAAATAGCATAAGTATGGTAATGTTTGTAGGAGTCTATATGCCTACCATAATCTTGACATCTAATGTGCATTAGTAGCTCAAATGCTTTTAGAAACTGACATTGTAATAGTAAGCTCGGTGACTTAAGCCAATCATGTTTCTTCATAAATTTAGAAATGGCCGAAGAACAAGGTGGATCTCGGGACCAATCCCCCCATTCCCATGAGGAATTGTCCCCCATGTCCCTTTTACCCCCCCCGCTCGGGTAAGGGCAAGAGTTTATATGGGATGCCTCCCGTACATTCTGACACAATGTCGGGAGATGATGAGGAGGAACCATATATTGAAGGAGATGAACACGAGAGTCCATCTCGGGGTGAACTGGTTGACACCCTAGTGGGAACATCTCAGGAGCCTTCAAAACCCAAAAACCAAAAGGCCAAGAAAGTAGTAGTTCCCCGAGATGGTCATGCGAATGACACGGACTTCCCGACATCTGCTGGTATCTCACCCAAGCTGGTTGTCCGATGTGAAGCGTATGTTAATGCCTTCTACAACGATCTTGTGATGGAGGTCAACAGAGAAGAGTATTCTCGGGAGGTAGTTCAGATGGTAGCCCCGGGTCCAAATGACCGAGCTCACGACGCAGAGCGCGGTATGTGTATATATTGGAAGATGGCAAAGTGCGGGTTTAAGATAAGGTTATCCAAGTTCGCACGCGAGATATTGCGACATCTCGAAGTGGCTCCTGCACAGTTAACCGCACCTGCGTGGTGTTACATTATGAGCTTCAAGTTTATATTCGATCACTTGCCCGAGTTAAAGGAATATTTCCCGAGTGTCGGGTTATTCTTTCATTATTTCACCGTGTTGTATAACAGTGAGAGCTATCTCGCAATACGGAAGCGCCCTAATAGTGTGGGCGCTTTTTGAGCAACTGTCAAAAGCGGATGAGTGGAACCACGGGTGGGTATATCTCGAGAACCCGGAGCAACTGAAGTGTTTGACAAATATACGAAAGGAATGGCGCCCTCTAGAAAAGAAAAAATTGATGCCGACCCCACCTTCCCCCCTGACTCCAGTTGACTTAAAGGCTAAGGAAATTCTTGATAATTATTTCACAAGTTAGTCTTTTTTGCTTTTAATTTACACCGGTATACCTGTGCATCATATTTATTTATCTAACTTGTAATAACATGAATAATGTACTAATTGTCGCATACCCTTTATGTCGCAGGTCGCGGTTATATGGCATTGCCTTGGAAGGCCGCTAGTTCCTTCCCAGTCTTAGCTAACCCGGAGGGCGGGGTTGTTCAAAAGAAAGGGGTTAAGAACCCACCCAAGCCGAAGTCGGCTATAGTTCAAAAAACGCCAAAGTCAGCCTCCACTACTCCCGTAACTCGTCAGCCGAGATCGGCACACACCGGGAAAAGTATCAAGGACAGCACCTCTGGTTCTTCCAAACTCGGGGGATCTCAGAAGAGGAAGGAAATATCTGTAGACGTTCCTCCACGTTTGACAAGAGAGGAAAAGGGGAAGGGTACGGCTTCTGGGTATCCCGAGGCCAAAAAGCAAAAGATTCAACCCGAGATTGTTTTGGGTAAACCCAAGGAGGTTGTAGAGGAACCCTCCCAAGCCCAAGTCGACGCTGCTCAAGGGGAGTTAGATAAAATTGTTGAGGACGCAGCTGCCAACGTGTGGGACCCCTCAGAGGAACATAGAAAGTTCCTAGAGTCGCAAGTCTCGGAGCAAGGGCGACAAACTGGTTTCGTGTGGGGTACAAATATTTCTCGGGGCTTCCCGGATAGTATTTTGGCCTATCTCCCCGGATACTCGCTAATGCAGGACGAGGTAGAACATCCCGAGGTTCATGCCGCCTTTTCTCGGGAAACCTTCAGGTTAACCACCACTCAGTACCAAAGGAAATGGGCTGAGGAGCACCCCGACCAAGTTGTTGGTCATGTGTCGAGCTTACTGCATGATGCCGGGGTGTACTTCGGGTTTCTGAAGGACTCGATTGACAAACGGGACTCCCTTGTTATTCACACTGATCAAGAGACGCTGAACAGGCTATTTTAGAGAGGAACTATTTTTTGCAAATGGCCTCGAAAAAAGACAAGGAAATGAGAGTGGCGACTGGCCAAGCTGCTGTATTTAAGGCCAAACTCGAGTTTGCAAAGCATATTGGCGTGCAAGCCGATACCGAACGTAAGGAGGCCGAGGAAAAATTGAAGCGTCAGAAACGCAAAGCCGAGAACTATAAGGGCAAATCGGCACGTCTTAAGACTGACCTCGAGGCCCGAACTAAAGAGTTAGAGGACGTGAAAGCAGAGAACACCCGACTTCGGGCCGAGATGCATGACTTGCCAAAGAAAACACTTAGCAATTTTCTGGGCAGCAGAGCCTTCACACAAGCTGTCCCTTATGCGTGTGTTGACATGATGACAGCAATCGTTCATGGTTATCTGAAGGCACTAGCCAGCCATTACCCGTTTAGACCCGAGCAGGTAGGGTTTACCGAGGTGGACCCCGAAAAGATGATTACAAAAAACCTCTCGGGTTACTGCTGGGATGAAGAGAATGACTCGTTATTGAACCCGGATGGTACTCCGATTAATCAAGAACTTGTGCTTGAGAATCATCCGGCTTTAGGTATCGTCCATCCCTGGCCTAAGAATAAATGGCCCAAGCATCTCGACTTGCCAGATGCCCCATCTGACGAGCAGGACGGTTTGCCTTCTGATACCTCTGAAGGTAATAGCATAGACCTCGAGATGAGGGAAGAAGAAGGTGATATCGTTCAACCGGGTGAGCAAGAAGATGAGACGACTTTGGATGCTCGCATCTCACCTCATGATGGAGGAAATGATAGTTCCAAAGAAGCGGACCCTTCTATTTGTAAGTGTAAATTTATATATCTTGTTTCCCGAGATGTTATGTTCTGGCCTATGCTCACTATGTCCTTTTTTGTTTATATGCAGGATCATATCGAGCCAGGGAATTTTGTTTTGTTTAGGAGTGAATGACTTTTTTACCCCCGAGATGTGGGGGTTTTAACAGAAATGTGCTGTATTATTTTTATTCATACCCCCGAGATGTGGGGGTTTTAACAGAAATGCTGTATTATTTTTATTCATACCCCCGAGATGTGGGGGTTTAACAGAAGTTTTTGTAACCTTTTTAACTGTTATTATTATATCCTAGTTCTTAACTTATGTTGATTTGCCTGAGATGTTTCTTTCAACTTTTATCTCGGTTTATGCTTTGTATATATCCTTCTTTCCCCCCCTTTTTTTTTTTTTTGTTTTTTTGTTATTTATCAACATCGGGGGAAAGGGAGGTCGCGAGAAACATATACGTTACCCCGAGGGGTTTTCGATTAATGTCGCGAACATAAAAATGAAAACCATGTTACTGTTTTAACAGTCGTCGTCTCGTAAGACTACATTTATTTGTTGTGTATCTCGGGAATATTAACCGAGACTCATTTCGTTGCCTAAAAAAGGCTTTCGTTCATATATCTCGGGCCCAAATACATGAAACACAATAAAAAATAATATCATATATATATTGATAATAGCCTAAAACCATACAAAAACTTGTATCTCGGTCTAGGTAAAATACATGGATGTAGCATAAAAGGCTTATCTCGCCCATAACTTTACATGTAATATAGGAAGTAAAACAATGTTAAAGAAAAAATCATACATTAGGTGTAGAATTTCCGGAGGTGGCAAGCGTTCCACGGTCGAGTAAGTATGAAACCACTCGGATCTTCCAACTCGTATGCACCTTTTCCTCGGAGTCGGATGACCTTGAAAGGACCTTCCCATTGAGGAGCGAGTTTACTGACATGTTTGCCAGTAGCTTCCACAGTTTTAAGTACCAAATCACCAGGTTGAAATGCACGAGGTACCACATGTTTGTCAAATGCACGCTTAACTCGACGTTGATATTCCATGGTGCGTATGCGAGCCTTCTCCCGACCTTCGGTGATGAGGTCGAGGTCAGCAGCACGTGCATCGCGGTTCGCTTCAGTGGAATATGCCAAAGTGCGGAGAGATGGTTCCATCAATTCGATTGGGGTGACTGCTTCCATCCCGAATACCAGAGAATATGGTGTCTGCTGTGTAGCCTCTCGGGGTGTTGTGCGATAAGCCCACAAGATGCCATCAAGAATGTCGGGCCAGTCTTTCCTGTTCTCCGCAACTTTCTTCTTCAGACCGTCCAAGATTGTACGGTTGGTGACTTCGGCCAATCCATTGCTAGCTGGGTGGCTGACCGAGGTGAAATTGTTTTGGATACCCAAGTTGGAAAGAAATGCGATGGTGCGAGCTGCATTGAATTGAGTTCCATTGTCCGAGATAAGTGCATGTGGTATGCCAAAACGACAAATGATGTTCCTCCAAATGAACTTCTCTGCTGCTGCGGCTGTAATTGTTGCTAGTGCTTCGGCTTCAACCCATTTGGTGAAATATTCCACTGTGGCATTGTTGCTAGTGCTGCGGCTATAAAATGGTCTACTCGCATGCCCTTCGGTAAACAAAGGTTGAGTAGCAATGTCGGGGCCTGTGTGGCGAGGTTGTGTCGGTTGAGGACCAGAAGGTCGTATTATCGGATTGTTAGGCCTCGCCGCATGAGGCCGACTGTGGGAGGGGTTCCCTGTAAGCGAGGTTATAAGGGGAGGTGGTGTGATCGTTACACCTAGCGGGACTGTAACTCCTGGTGGGAGTGGAATTGATATGTTTTGTTGAGCCATCTAATTCTCTGTGTGAGCAAAGGCGTGGCCCCACGGTGGTTGATACGTCCTATCTCGGGAGATGAGGCCGTATGGGATCTTGGGCTGAGTTGAGTTCGTCCTGCCAAAGGATGGCAGGCCGAGATGGTAATGGAGTTGTGAACTCGGAGTTGATTGTGAGAGATTCTGACTCTATCCTGTATGATCTCTCTTGTGGTTGGAAAAAAGTGTCCCCGCTTCATGGGAATCACCGCCTTATATAGTCCGTCCATAACTGCTATCTCGGGCAGTTATGGAGGACGTGGGTAGTTATGTCAGCCGTTACTGGGATGGGAGGCATTAAGTTAGCCGTTTCCACTATCATCCCGCATGTCGGTTAACACGAACCCCATTTAAGGCATATTGGGGCCGCTGTACTGGGCCCCGACTTGGTGGATCTTTGGGCCTTTCATATGACTTCGGGTTGGCCTCTTAGAGAGGTCCGAATCCCAGTCGTTCATGGCCCAGTTTAAATTAGGTAAAAGGGCCTGTGGAACATGGCCCTATCATTAGTCTAGTAAATCCGTGACTTTTTGATTTGTATTATATCAATCCATGAGTGAATAATTTGCTATAAATTAGTGAATTATAATTGATATATATATATATAAATGAGTTGTGGTATATAACAACAAAACTTGAATGGTGTGGTGGTAACTAGCATAGACCCCCAGCTAAAGGGCAAGAGATCGATTCTTGCTGGCTCCAAAAAATTTCTGCTTCTTTATTAATTCGCGTTTCGACCGAAATTTGATTGGAACGGGCCGGAACGGACCGAAATTTGACCGGAACTGGCCGAAATCTGGCCAAAACGGTCAAAGCCGGCCGAAATCTGCACTATCCGCGTAAGTCGGCCTGAAATCGAATCGGCACCGTCCGATCCCGCTCCGGAACGGCCGATTTTCCCTTCTATGGTCATAGCAACTCACAACCACCAAAATGTCCAATCTCAGGAGCCTCCTTCCTTTCACCCACAACAACAACCATCCTCCTTCCACTCGCAACAGTTTTAGTCCCCCCCCGTGGCCCCATTTCACCGACAACTACCCGTGGCGCCAACCCCTTGTAATTGCAAATGTCACCCCTCCGCCCCAGTCCATTCCTCCACCGTTGCCATTACCACCTAACCCCGCCAGTGCCCGTTGGAAGGGGCGCTGTTACAACTGTCTTAAACATGGCCACGACCAAAAAGAGTGTACTAGTGAGGATCGGGTCTGTGCAAAATGCTGGGGCAAGGGTCACGAGGCAAAGCACTGTTCTTTGGGGATATACACGACTCACTCGCGCTTTGACCCATTCACTCCCAGAGGTAATTTGGGAGATGACAAGCTTCCACCAAACAGACCCCGCATTGCAACCGTTTTTATACCCGAAACAAATCAAATGAGACAAGATGTACTCGAGTTAAACAGGGCTATTGTGATCGATGCAAGGCTTAGGTCAACCCACTTAACAAATTAACTACAATCGGCATTGATGGCAATATGCAAGTCCGACTACCCGTTAACGCTTACCCACATGACGGGCTCGCAATATTTCCTTCTTTTGCCATCGGATTCCAACCGCCTTCTTTTCCTTCAAAATTTCTCAAAATCACTACAAGAATTCGGGTATGTCTCCTTCCCTTGGAATCCGGCAGTAAATGGTTATCCAATGCGCTTAGATTTCAAGGTGTGGATCGAGTTAAGGCACGTATCACCACAAGCATGGCGTATAGAGCATTTAATCGCAGGCATCAGCTCCTTTGGAATTGTCCTCGATCATGCGCCAATGAATAGAGCCGAATCCCTTGAGTGCATGAGGGCAGTCATTGTTGTGCCCGATTTAGGTGTAATACCCCATGGTCTTTTGATGTGGATACGAGGAATCGATCACAACATTGACCTAGTAGTCAATGGATGGATTGAGGAGCCTCTACCATTCACTCCTCCAACAGATCCAGCGCCTATTGAGTAGGCTTTTGCACGAATTCATGAAGATAATGTGAGGGCAGTGGCCGGCTACGCGAAGCAGCAGGATGGCGAGGTGGTACCAATAGACTTCAAGGTCTTGCTATCAGTATGGGAGAACCTTGATGAAGGTGAAGAGTAAAATAAGGTAGAAAAAACAATAATGGCAAGCCCTCTTTTCGATGCTTACTGCCGAGATAATCCCACCGGGGTCACCAAGGAGGCGACTTCGGACCGGGCCCCGCCCGGTAAGGGAGCCGGGTTGGATCCGCAAGATAAAGGGAAGGCAAAAATCCAACAAGATGCAATGGAGGGCACATTTCAAATCCAAACTGGAGACACTTTGAATAATAAGGTCAGTACTTTTGGTACAGAACATGCGTCTGTTTTTTCAGAAATACAGGCTGCCAAAGATTATTCCTGTACTTTGATTCAGTCTGATGTGATGGTTTTGAGGGGGACCGAATTTCAAACTTCCAACCATTCGGCCTCTTCTACAAATTTGGGCCCTTCTTCTAATCTGCACTCCCCCTATTTTGGGCTTTTCTTCTTCCCCTCTAATCTCTTCTTCTCAATCGGGCCTTCCATCAAAACACATCAACAGATCTCCTATCCACTCCCACAATTTTTTTGCAACCCAACAACAGCCAACCCAGGACATACCCATAAATCTCCCAGGCCGAAGACACAACCCAATCAACATCTCCTCTCCAACCGAACCCCTCCAGGAACCAATCATGTGTGATTTCTTTGGAAATATTACCAACATACCAAGACCTGATAACATCACCCCTCGACCCGATATCCTATCCGTACCCATTACCGACCCCGATAACCTTATACCCGAACCCAATAACCCAAAAACAGATTTCATGAGGGAAGACACCCCTCAATCTGCACCAATCATTGCTGCCCTCTCTGTATCTGACATCTCAATAGAAGACGAACCAATAGAAGTGGAGCCAATTGAGGAAATATTTGAGGATGAAGCGGAACCAATAGAGATGGATGAATTGGAAATACATGTAGAACACAATGAGAACCTAGCAGAAAATATTATTCAAGAGGAGGAGGACCCTAAGATCGAGTTTGATATCATCAATGGGGATTTCATCCAAACCGACTTGCATCTGCAGTACCACCAAGATCCAGTTTTTTCTGATGATTCAGATCCCAACTGTGACTATGACCCAAGAGAGTCCCCCACTGACATGCTCTCAGAAGGACTAGAAGCAGAATTGAAGAACTGCGCGGAGGAATTGCGACTCCAGGACGAGCGCAATGCATATTTCAATTCCCTCAACCATCAACCCGATACCCAACGCACCACCGACACCCTCCCAAACCTGGACGACTTGGATGAATTTATCCCCGCCACTCTAACTGCTCCCCCGCTGCCTCCAGGTCCAGTCCCGACACTAGACCCGTCCCCTTCCGTATAGGTACAACACCATACCACACGGGCGCCGGACCCCGCTCCACTAGTCTCGAACTCTCCACCCCTTCGCAGGAGTGTTCAGATTTTGGACAAAGGAGTCACTAAATCCTACACTGACTCAAGGGCGAAGGCTAGAAAATGTGACAAGGGTGTGGGAGACGCTCCAGATCTAGATCCCAAGGGCAGGCCGAACTCCTCCGAGCTCTTCGAAATGAGGTAATCACACAACAACCGCTACAGCAAGGGATGGCGGACCAAGCAGACGTCTACTGTGGCATGATACAAACCCAATCTGGAGCGGCGGATCTGACTCAAATGGCTATGGTACAGCAAGGTGGAAATGAGGGTTTGGCTCTGGTGCAGCTGGGTCAAGAGATAAGCTCAGGTCTGGTTCCGCAGGCTCAGGTCTGGTTCCCACTAGCTTATTTTATTTTAACAATTTAATATTTAGTGCTGTTGAGGTAGATGTAGCCTTGGTTAGTAGTTTGATTTTGTAATCACCGTGTCTAATCGGTTGACATGTAACACTAACAAGTGCCTTTTGTGTACTACCAATTATGATGATGAATGAATTTTTATTACCTATGAGTTTTTTATATTGGAATGTGCGCGGGTTAGGCGACATTTGTCGACATTAATAAATGCGCGGTTGTTAAAGAGTTAGTAACCGATTGCAACCCTGATTTACTTTGTTTTCAAGAGACCAAGTGGAGTGAGTGCAATCTATTTCGAGTAAGGCAAGTGTGCCCCTCTAAATATAGACAATTTTTAGCTTTTGATGCGGAAGGAACAAGGGGGGGAGTATTACTCATGTGGAGTAACATATACTCTCTCCTTGATTCTTACAAATTTAATTTCACAGCTACGATTATTTTAAAAAGAAGAGGTTTTAAATTCATTGTGCACTGGGGTTTATGGGCCACAAGAGGATCCAAATAAGAGAATATTTTTTGAAGAGCTGACCATGATCAGAACTTTGAACCAGCTGCCGTGGATAATTTTAGGGGACTTCAATCTCCTGCGATCAGAGGAAGACACTACGGGAGAAATAAGAAACCTGGGTACGCTTAGGGATTTTAACTCTTTCATTGACAATTGCAGGCTGTTGGAGGTTCCCCTACAGGGCTGAACTTTCACATGGTCAAACAGACGGCCAAGACTGACATTTTCTAGGCTCGACAGAGTTCTCCTCTTAGGAGACTGGAATGATTTCGGAGCATCGTATGATTTGACGGACATGCCGGCTACGACATCAGATCACACGCCGCTGATACTCAGACTAAGGCCGCATGAAAATCCACCAAAGCGACAATTCAAGTTCGAAACATTCTGGTTAAAGTACAGGGATATACAACAGGTGGTGGCCAGCGCATGGGCATCGGTGACTTCACATAACCCGGCTGTCAGATTTCAGAGGAAAATTAAGGCGGTTCAGGTGAACTTGAGGAGGTGGGCGCTCGACAAATTCTCAAAAAGGGAAACATATCTCTCAAGATCTAAGTGGCTGTTGCAAATTCTCGACAGGGTGGAGGAAACTAGGGAACTAGTTTCAGTCGAATTCAGACTCAGGATTAGATTATGAGAGCATATTTCTCAGTTGGCGGCAGAAAAAGAGGAGAAATGGAAGCAATGGTCGGGTTGTTCTTGGTTAAAGCTGGGGGACAAGAATACAAATTTTTTCCATGCAATAGCCAATGATCGTAAAAACTCGAATTCGGTTGATGCCCTCAGGACTGAAGCTGGTGACGTTGTCCCTTCGCAAGCAATGCCAAATTATTTGCGGCAGCACTTCAAGGCACTACTGGGTCACAAAAGTCAGCATCAAAACCTTTTACTTTGGCAGGTTGGGTGGGCCCAACACTATCAGCCGAACTCCAAAGTCTTGATGCGGAGATCACGGACACGGAGATTGTGGGATTGTGGGTATGCGGCCAGATTTTGGCAGGGACTGTTGACGCATTACAACATCTCTACGCGAGGGGGTAACCACATACAGACGGTTTGGCTCGAAACAGGCCGGCCAATGACGGCGTGGGGAAGGTTGCTTTGGCATATCGTATGGGCGGCTGGTACTTGGGCAATCTGGAGGGAAAGAAACAAAAGACTGTTCTCTGATAAGCGGCGACCGGTACATCGCCTCATTGACGTTACGGTACTAGAAATCGAGTTCTGGAGAATCAATGGTTAATGGGCATTGGAGGAAACAAAGACAACGATTCTTAGCATTTTAGGATTTTTTTAATTTCATGGGGATGCCTCCAATTATATAGTTACTGGAGGTTGTTAACTAGGGATTCACTTTTGTTTAATGGTTAATGGTTAATGGTCAATTGAGTGTTTCATCAGATTGGGTGTTTCATCAGATTCAGTGCAAGGTGAGGATGGCTACAGAGAACAGAACCAGATAATGAAACATTCCATCTGGCAATGTCTCTACGTGGCATTTCATCAAATACTTTTCTTGCACCATCAATATTGCCGCACTTTGCATACACATCAATCAAAGTGGTCATGTGAATTGTATCTGCAGAGAAGGTGGCACATCGCTGCACCAGCGGATCTCTGTGTCCTACGCACATTGGTCCTACGCACTGCTCCACCTCCGACTGGGATTTTTTACTGGGTATAAAGCTGAAATTACTCTATTAGTGTTGTTTCCGATGGATACCGTATATACATGTTGGAAAATTTGCTATATGCGCAGAAAAACTATACCACAACAATTTTCTAATTTTTTTTCTGTCCCATACAACTCTGTTTCATACAAAGAAAATATTTGATTCTCTAACCAGCTAAAAAACATAAATTTTATCTTTCGTATTTACTACATCTCTTGCTTACATAATTATTATACCTAATACAAAGTCCAATTTTAGACCTCCACTACCTCCACTATGTTTAAATATGCTAACTATAGCTCCACTACCTCCACTACCTCCACGACCTCCACTACCTCCACTACCTCCACTATGCTAGATACATAGAAGGAAAAATCGGAATCGGAATCGGGATCGGAAAAAATCGGTCGGAATCGGCCGAATCGGATCGGAAAATCGGACATTTTTGCCAGAAGCTTGTTTTATACTAAAAAATAGGAAAAAATTGATAAAAAAATTTAGAAAAATTATTACAATCAAATAATCCACTAATACAATATAATACAAGCATTACAACTAAGTGAATTATAATTAGTGAATGGATTGCTACAAATTAGTGAATTATAATTGATATATATATATAAATGAGTTGTATTATATAACAACAAAGGTTTGATGGTGTAGTGGTAAATAGCTTTGCTCCCCAGCTAAATGGCAAGGGTTCGATCCACGCTAGCTCAAAAAAAAATTTTGTTTCTTTATTAATTTGCGTTTTGGCCGAAATTTGACCGGAACAGGCCGGAACGAGCCGAAATTGGGCCGGAACGGGCGAAATTGGCCGAAATTTGCACTATCTGCGTAAATCAACCTGAAATCGGATTGGCACCGTCCGATCCCGCTCCGGAACGGCCGATTCCGCTCCCGAACGGGTGATTTTGCCTTCTATGGCTAGATATAGAAATATGCTAACTATAGCTTCTGACAACTAAATTTAGAAAATGCTAACCACAGCAACTTTGATCAATTTTTAACGCTCCCTCTTGATGTAAATTTGCCAACGCCATGTGCTGATTGGAATTGCTCGAATTTGCTTCGTGCCAATGCCTTTGTAAGTATGTATGTGTTCTGTTCTTTACAGCTTTTGTGCTTGAGCTCCGCTGTTCTTGCTGTGACCAATTTTTCTATCATTGTTTGATGTCATTATTCATTTTCTGCTTCTTGTTCATAGGTTGTAATGTCTACAACAAATAATACTTGTGTCGTTTCATACAATTCTTGCACATATTTCATTTTTTCTTACAAGTGTATCAGGACCAATATGACGCCTGCTATAAACTCTTATTGTTGTTGTATCAGGGTCAGAGTTTTGGCTTTTGTCATGTCTGTCTTGTGGTAAATCAGGATCATAACTGCTGCTATTAAGATCTGAAATGATTGAGCTGCCTGGTTATTGAAGTACATCATCTTCCATATCATCTAATTCTACAGATTCAACAATCTCTACTACTTGTTTTTCTTCATTCCAATTCCAATTTGCATTTTCATCAAACAATACATTATGACTAATCACAAACTTCTTGCTATCTGGATTGTATAACATGTATCCCTTTGATTGTTACGCAATAACCAATAGATAGCATTTTAATTTCTGACTTTTCAACTATCTTCCTCCTAATTTGTGAATTGATCAAGGTGTATGCAACACAGTCAAATATTTTCAAATGCCCAATTCTAGGTTTTCTGTCATGCCATGCCTCGTATGGGGTACTATTTGTAACTGCTTCCGTGGGATATAGATTTAGTAGGTAAACTGCAGTTGCTACTGTGTGAGCCAAAAGTCGTTTGGTAATCCTTTTACTTTTAGCATGCTTCTTGCTAATCCTACCACATTTCTTTTCTTGCAGGAGCATCTGAATCAGAAGCTTAATTTCAGCAAACAAAATCAGCAAAATATTTACTTAGTTTAGTTATATGTTAATATTTTATATTTATATTTTTACTTCCGAATTTAGCCTCTGGACAGCAGCTAACCACTATCAAATTTCTCCTTTAGTAATTCAAAATATTTGTGTAATATGTTACCAAATATTAGTAACTTTCTTGACTAATTTCTGCATTGAGTAATAGCTATATAACCCGGCTTGTGGGTGAGAATAGAGCAGACAATTTTTCTGGATATTTTTTGTTGAGATTTATTGTATGTTTATGTGTTGTTGGGTGTTTATGGGCCTAATTAGGGTTAGGCCCGTGTCATTATGAGATAATCTAGGGTGAATCTAGGGTATTAATTGTAAGTGTGTATTGTAAGGCTATATAAGCCCGAGTCATTAGTCAATAAAAAATAACTTTTGCTCATTAAACTTTATGGTATCAGAGCCTAAACATTAGGGTTAGGGTTAGCTACAGTAAACCCGTTACTGTAGCATTTCGCTACTGTAGCGCCACCACATAGCTGCTGCCGCCGCTGCTCCACCAGTCGTCGCCCCCCTCCTCAGGTGCTCCGCCAGGGCAGATCCACCTAGCCTGGCCGAAACCCGCCCCTGCTAGGGTTTAGGTCATAGCTAGGGTTCGGATTCTGCTAAGGCTCGGGTCGCCGGTGCTCTCCGCCTAGCACGCCGTCGCCAGGCCGCCGCTTGGCCCGCTACTGGGGTTCCGCCGCCACCTCAGCCTTTGCTGGCCGCCTAAGCCTCTGCTGGTCCGATCTGCCTCTGGTCCTCTCCCTCTCGCTGTGAGCTCCGCTAATCTCTGGTCCTCTCTCTCTTTTCTCTTTTCTCTTGGTCCGATTACGGTTTTGTGAGTATGGGCGATAATCTGCTTATTTAATCTGATCTGATCTGTTGATGAGATAGATCTGGAGGGGTTTTGTGATTGGGTTTTGTGATTTAATCGGGTTCGACTCGAATCTTGATGAGATAGATCAAGATCGGGTCAAGAAGACGAGGTAGGAGGGATTAGAACTTAGAACGGTGTGTGACAAGGGGATCTGAGTCGGATTAATGGCCGAAGGAGGTAAGAATCCGATGGAGGAGATTATGGCAAAACTGAGTGTCACCGAGCTTCAGACGCTGATGCGAGTGTTCAGTGTGGCTGCGAGTGAGAGCACACCAAGGCCAGCGCCGAATGTAGTCCTTCCACCGCTTGACAGGAAGCTCAATGGGCCAGCTACATATCTGAGCTGGTCGCATCGGGTAAGATACACTTTGGAGGGGAAAGATCTGGAGGGGTACTTGACTGGGGACAAGAAGGAGCCAGCTGAGGGGTCTCTAGAGAGGGCAGAGTGGAAGTCCACTCACATGATAGTATACATGTGGCTTCTGAGTTCATTGACTCCTTCTATCGCATCCACAGTGGATGGCATAGATCGGGTCAAGGATGTCTGGGAGAAGCTGAAGAGAACTTATGATGGAGTTGGAAACAATCTGAGGGTGTTCCAGATTGAGAGGGAGATAGATCGATTCAGGAGTATGCCACATATCTGGAGCGACTGTGGGTAGATTATGATCATTTCTCACCAGCCGCATGCTGCAAAGACCCTGAGTGCAAGAGAGGGGAGCGCGACACTCAGAGGAGGACTATGCACTTCATGAGGGGTTTGAACCCGGCATTTGAGCCGAGGTGTGCAGTGTTGCTATCTCAGCCGCAGATTCCCTCACTGGATGAGACGATCTCGGCCATGATACAGGAGGAGAGTAGGATTAGGCTCCAGTCTGGTGCAGCAGGACTTCCAGGGGTGAAGTCAGCACTTGCAGTCTCCAAGCCAGGTAACACAGGGTACAGGGGCGAAACCCGGGAGTGTTACAACTGTGGTGAGGTAGGCCACTTGAAGCAGGCTTGCACTAAGCCACCGAAGGAGAGGAACTCAGGTGGTAGAGGCCAGTCTGGAGGTCGTGGTCGAGGCAGAGGTGGCCGGAGGGGTGGAAGAGGAGGCTACCAGGCACATTTGACGGTAGCAGAGGAAGAGAGTGAGGAGACTGTGGTCTTTACTGAGGAGGATCACGAGTTTCTTGAGGCATTGAAGAGGAAGCAGAAAGCAGCAGGTGAGGGGAAGAGTGTGCTCGATGATGCGTCCACCTCATCTTCATCAAGGGGTAACATTGCTGCTTCCTTTGCTCACTCAGCCACAGGTACTTGTAATACACTTGCTCTCGCATCTATATCCACCACTAGATCACCAAATTGGATAGTCGATTCTGGTGCGTCTCGACATGTGACTGGTGCTACTAGAGAGTTTTCTTCCTATACTCACCTAGCAGTACCAGAAAGCATCCAGACTGCCGATGGTACGGCCCAGCCTGTGGTTGGTAAGGGTACCGTGCAATGTACCAACACTTTGACCTTGTCTAATGTTTTGCATGCTCCTTCCTTTCCTGTGAATCTCTTATCCATAAGTGTCATTATATCACAACTAAAATTTGTTGTTTTGTTTGATATTCCAAAGGTGATCTTCCAGGAGAAGGAGACCGGCAGGCGGCTTGGGACTGGCACATGGCATAGTGGCTTGTGGTACCTGGATAGGGAGAGTATGGACTCGGCTCTTTCATCCTTTGTAGAGGGTACAGGAGGAGTTGGGAGGAGTGCAGAGGACTTACTGCTGCTTCATCATAGGCGCTTAGGTCATTCTTCTTTTTCTGTTTTGAGTAGGTTGTATCCGCCTTTGTTTGAAAAGGCTAATAAGGAAAAACTGGTGTGTGATGCGTGTGAGTTGGGGAAACACACTAGGAGCTCATATTCTAGTTCTGGGAGTAGGAGTTCTTTCGCTTTTGACTTAGTGCATTCTGATGTATGGGGGCCTTGTCCCACAACTGTTGTGAATGGATTTAAATATTTTGTTTCTTTCATTGATTGTTTTTCTCGTGTGACTTGGCTTTATTTGATGAAAAATAAGAGTGATGTGTTTGCTTGTTTCAAAGATTTTCACAAAGGGGTTCAGACTCAATACGGTGCAGTTGTGAAGGTATTGAGGTCTGACAATGGGACAGAGTACACCAACAGGGCGTTTGGGGAGTACTTGTCATCCCAGGGAATACAGCATCAAACCACCTGTCCATACACACCAGAGCAGAATGGGGTCGCCGAACGGAAGAACAGGCATCTCCTTGAGGTCACCCGGAGTATGATGATGTCAATGAAGGTACCAAAATACTTGTGGGGGCAAGCAGTCCTGACAGCGGCCTACTTGATTAATAGGATGCCCTCACGGGTATTGGATTGGAAGTCTCCGATTGAGATGCTGAGAGGTAAGAATGGAAATGTTCTCCCTCTCAAAACTTTTGGCTGTGTGTGCTTCGTGCAGGACAACAGACCAAATGTGGGAAAACTTGATCGAAGGGCTGTGAAGTGTGTGTTTGTTGGATACTCGGCTACTCAGAAGGGGTATGTTTGCTGGAGTCCGGTGGAGAGAAGGTTGTTTGTTAGTATGAATGTCACTTTTAGAGAGTTTGAGCCATACTACTCCTCTCAGGTTACATCGCCTTTTGAGGATTCGCTCGATACAGGAGGTATGAGGAGAGAGGGGGAGGATAGTAGCGATATTGAGAGGAGGATGGTGAGTGTGGGGGATATTCCTTGTCCGATTGTGCCGGTTGGGCCGATTATGGAGTCGGCTGTGGTGCCGGGCGGTGAGAGGACCGAACCTGAGAATGGTGGAACTCAGACTCAGGGGGAGCTGAGAGTATACACGAGGTGAAGAAAGGAGGCTGAGGGAGCTATGCCGACAGTGCCACCTGTGCCAAGTCCCTTGTCCCTGCCTTCTCCGACTCCTGAGACACCTACACCATCTACCTCAGATTCAGTGTACACAAGTGATATGATTCCTCTCTCTACTCCTCCTACTCCCCTATCGATAAGGAGGACCTCTCGCAGCAATGCGGGAGTTCCACCTGATCGATATGGCTTTCCACATGATATTGCTCATTTTGTCTCTTACTCTCACATATCACCTGTACATGGAGCATTCATTGCATCTTTGGACATTGTCTCTATCCCTAAGTGTTGGCAGGTTGCTAAGGAGGATCCGAAGTGGAAAGCTGCAATGCTAGAGGAACTTAGGGCTCTGGACAAGAACAAAACTTGGGAGCTCGTGTCACTACCACCAGGCAAGAAGGCAGTGGGTTGCAAGTGGGTCTTCACAGTGAAGCAAAACCCAGAGGGTCGGGTTGAGCACTACAAGGCCCGATTGGTAGCAAAGGGGTACAGTCAGACTTATGGCATCGACTATGATGAGACCTTTGCGCCCGTGGCAAAGATGAGCACAGTGCGAACACTCATTTCCTTGGCAGCGAATGAGGGTTGGAAGTTACACCAGCTTGATGTGAAAAATGCTTTTCTCCATGGTAATTTGTTGGAGGAGGTATACATGGAGGTACCACCAGGTTTCGGCACGAAACAGACGGTTGGTAAGGTGTGCAGACTCAAGAAGTCTCTTTATGGGCTGAAGCAGTCTCCTCGGGCCTGGTTTGATAGGTTTAGGAGAGCTATGGTAGGCATGGGGTATCGACAGACCAATGCAGACCATACAATGTTCTTTAGGCGACATGGAGTTCACACTACAATGCTTGCTGTGTATGTGGACGACATGATTATCACTGGTGATGATGAGGGTGAGATTGCTCAGCTGAAGGCCAAATTGGGCAAGGAGTTTGAGGTAAAAGACTTGGGGCAGCTGAGGTACTTCCTTGGGATCGAGATAGCTCGTGGTGAAGAAGGGATTGTTTTATCTCAAAGGAAGTATGTGCTAGATTTGCTTACAGAGACAGGTATGCTAGGGTGCAAGCCTGCGGCTGCTCCCATTGACCAGAAGTCCAAGCTGAGTGCTGAGGCAGGAGAGCCAGTTGATAGAGAGAGGTACCAGAGGTTGGTGGGCCGCTTGATCTATTTGAGCCACACTCGTCCCGACATATCCTTTGCTGTGAGTGTGGTGAGTCGCTATATGCATGACCCTAGAGAGGGTCACATGGATGCTGTGTACCAGATTCTGAGGTACCTGAAGAGTGCACCAGGGAAGGGGTTGATCTTCAGGAAGAATGGGCACTTGAACATTGAGGGCTATTGTGATTCAGACTGGGCTAGTTGTGCCGATGACAGGAAGTCCACGTCTGGATATTGTATGTTTGTAGGGGGCAATTTGGTCTCCTGGAAGAGCAAGAAGCAAACAGTGGTTGCGAGATCCACAGCCGAGGCAGAGTACAGGGCCATGGCCTTAGGCGTGGCAGAGATGTTGTGGTTGAGAGCCCTGCGGTGGAGCTCGAGGTGGATCGAGGGGCCCAAATGAAGTTGTGGTGTGATAACAAGTCAGCCATCAGTATCGCTAACAATCCAGTGCAGCATGATAGGACCAAGCATATCGAGATCGATAGGTTCTTCATCAAGGAGAAGTTGAACAGTGGACTCCTGAAGTTAGGTCATGTTGCAACTAAAGACCAAGCAGCAGATTGTCTGACGAAAGGACTAAATTCGTTGGACTTAGCGAGAGGATGTGACAAGATGGGCTTAGTGGATATCTTTCGCCCATCTTGAGGGGGAGTGTTGAGATTTATTGTATGTTTATGTGTTGTTGGGTGTTTATGGGCCTAATTAGGGTTAGGCCCGTGTCATTATGAGATAATCTAGGGTGAATCTAGGGTATTAATTGTAAGAGTGTATTGTAAGGCTATATAAGCCCGAGTCATTAGTCAATAAAAAATAACTTTTGCTCATTAAACTTTATTTTTTCTATAAAATCAAGGAGAGACAATTCTCCCTTTATTTTGGTGTTCTCTCAAATTTATTGTCTAAAGATTATTGGTATCACACGCCTATAAAACAATATTTCGTTCTGCACGACGTCAGTGGTGATTTATTCCTTTTGTTTCACAAAATTTTCTGAATTCCTTTCGTTCTGCGCGATGCCTATAAAACAATCCTGTTGATTGATATTCTCCTCCTCTATCTTATCTTAATACCTTTATTCTTTTATCAATTTGATTTTCAGCAAATGCCTTGAACTTTTTGAAGTGCTAAAAAAGTTTCACTATAAAAAGAAGAAATATAAAAAGAAGAAAAATACCTACTAACGCCCAAATATGTTGTTTCCATGGGTCCACACAAATCAGTATGTACTATCTCAAGAACTTGTGTTGCCCTTGTTGCTTGGCCTTTGGGAAAGGATATTTTGGTTTGCTTTCCATAAATACAACTATCTGCTTTTGACTTAACAATTTTAGCCCATTGATATTTACGTGACCATATCCGAGATGCCATAACTCAGATTGATTCAACTAATTTACTGCCATTACTCTTTTCTTTACACCTGTAATTTCTAAGGGAAATAGTTTGTTATTTGCCATAGTAACCTCTACCAATATATGGTTTGTGTCTTTATCCTTAATTACACAGGTTTTTCCTTCAAACAAAACTAAATATCCACTTTCCATCAATTACCCTATGCTTAGAAGGTTATGTGACAATTTTTGAATGAAATAGACATTGTGCAAGTATTTCATACCATTTTGTTGGTGTGTATTGCTACTGTACCTTTTCCTTCCACCGCAATTGGTTTGCCATCACCAAGCTTAAACTTCAATTTCTAGGTTTCATCAATTTCATCAAAAACCAGATTTCAGATGCATCAGTTTCAGTTTCACTATATATAAGCCATAAATACCTTGTCTTGTTCCTTCTTTTCTTCGATAAAACTCGCTTGTTGATCATCCCTTTGCTTCTTGTAGCATTATGCTCGATAGTGCCCGAACCTATTGCAATAATAGCATTGTACATCTTTCCTTTGCAATCTGCTGGATAGCTGGAACTGCTGGAATTGTTGCTGATTCTGCTTGTACCATTGCTGGAATTGAGGCACGAAACTCCCTGCTGCTGGTACTACCTTGAGTCGACTCCCCCTTCATGTAAAACACCCTTTCATCGCCTTTCTCCTCTGACCTGGACGTCCTAGCTTCATGGGTTTGGAGTGATTCCATTAATTCATCAAAGGAATAGGTTGAAAGATCCGTCTTAAACAAATAAGAATACATATAGTATATTGCCTCGATCTAATACCAAATTAGTATCTGTCTTTCAATGAGCGGATACAAATAAGAATACATATAGTAAACGGATGTCAAAATTTAAAACCATATCCGTCTTAAACAGATATGGATAACCTACGAATACAGATTCCAATATGAATATGAAACAAATAGTTATCGGATAATTGAGTCATATGAACTTTAAGATACACATTTTAATTAACAAAATTTAAATATGACAAAGAAAAATTATTGTTCGGACCTATCAGGCTTAAATTAATAAAATTAATAAACACAAATTTGTGAGATGCTAATTATATCTTTAAAATTCCAGGTAATTTAGAAAGAATGGCCCCTTAAGGAATAAAGGTGGATGCAATTAGGAAAGAATTCTCCACAAGTAATTGGTTCATCCCGATTCGCTCGGAATTGCTGTGTAGGCCGCCTATGAGCTCCGGTCCGGTTTTCAAATTAGACCCGCAATATATATTATAGTCTAAGTTGAAGCCTATATACAATATCTACTCTCAACTACAAGATTCACGTGATGAGCTCATTGTTATGTATGTGGGCTTGATTCTAGGATTATGCGGGGGGTGGCAGGGGGGCGGCAACCCCCTGCGAGCGTTGTCTGAGGTTACGATTAGAACTGTTCTAAGTATTGTTGCTGCTGAGGATCTGCATTTAGAGCAGTTGGATGTTAAAACTGCTTTTCTCCATGGTGAGTTGGAGGAAGAAATATACATGGAGCAACCGCAGGGATATGTAAAGACTGGTAAGGAGAACTTCGTGTGTAAGTTGCAGAAAAGCCTTTATGGTTTGAAACAGGTTCCGAGACAATGGTATATGAAATTTGACAGGTTTATGTCAGGAAATAGATATATTCGTTGTCATGCAGATCACTGTTGTTATTTTAAGAAATTTTAAAATTCTTACATTATTTTGCTCTTGTATGTCGACGATATGCTAGTTTGCAGGTTCCGACATGAAGAAGATTAAAAACTTGAAAGAGCAAATGGCAAAGGAATTTTCAATGAAAGATCTAGGGGCAGCAAAGCAAATTTTGGGATTGAAGATTGAAAGGGATCGGAAGAACAAGTTGCTAAAACTGTGCCAAAGGAAGTACATATCAAAGGTGTTGAAGAGGTTCAACATGGAAGGTGCAAAACCGGTCTGTACACCTTTAGCTGGACACTTCAAGAACCTTTCAAACATCATTGCCCCAAGACAGAAGAAGAACAGAAGAGAATGGAAAAGATTCTGTATGCATCAGCAGTGGGTAGTCTCATGTATGCCATGGTTTGTACAAGACCCGACATCTCTCATGCAGTGGGAGTTGTGAGCAGGTACATGTCTAATCCTGGTTTTGAGCATTGGAATGCAGTAAAATGGATTCTCAGATATCTTGCAGGAACAAAAGATATGGCATTGTGCTATACAGGTGCAGATATACAGTTGCATGGTTTTGTTGATTCTGACATGGCTGGAGACATGGATAGTAGGAAGAGTACCACAGGCTATGTGTTCACTCTTGGCAGTGCAGCAATTTCCTGGGTGTCAAGGTTACAAAAGATTGTTGCATTATCTACTACTGAAGCTGAGTATGTAGCAGCTGTTGAAGCATGTAAGGAGATAACTTGGTTACGAAGCTTGAATGAATTGGAGCACAAGCAAGTAGATTGCCGGTTACAAAGCGACAGTCAGAGTGCAATTCATTTGGCGAAGAATTCTGCATTTCACTCAAGGACAAAGCATATCGACATAAGGTATCACTTTATTCGGACTATGCTTGAAGAAGGATCTTTTAAGTTGGAAAAGAT
The DNA here is from genome assembly GCA_025461125.1 of Carex kokanica. Lineage (NCBI taxonomy): Eukaryota > Viridiplantae > Streptophyta > Magnoliopsida > Poales > Cyperaceae > Carex > Carex kokanica. The sequence goes on from JAJGRX010000556.1 coordinate 34,190, forward strand.
TCACACAAACAAGAATCCTGCAGACATGCTTACCAAGTCAGTCCCGAGAGAGAAGCTGGAATTCTGTTCGGCTTCTCTTGGTCTTGCCACTTGAGGATGGCAAGACAACCGCCGCCAAAGGTCACTACAAAAGGAGTTAAAGGCTACCGCTCAAGGTGATGATTTGGGAATCAGTCCCAAGTGGGAGATTTGTTATGTATGTGGGCCTGATTCTAGGATTATGCGGGGGGTGGCAGGGGGGCGGTAGCCCCCTGCGAGCATTGTGATCTGTATGTACGGCCCAAATTTAGGCCAAATTATTTTCGAGAAGTCAATTGCATATGAATCCTTGTATCCGACAGTCCAGATTAGCCAAATTTGTGATCTGTATGTACGGCCCAGATTTAGGCCTTTTACTGTTGGCTTGTTTTTGTTTTTTAGTATACATTCTATCTCCTTGTTTTTTTTTCTTTATCGCTGTAACCTAACTCACTATAAACAGTGGATTTGCGCGGCCGTGGATTTTCTCCCTTTCGAGGCTTTTCCACGTAAAAACTCTGTGTGTTTGATTGCTTGATTTCTCTCTCGATTTCTCTCTTTGTGTGTTGATTTTGCTCTCTGGTTCGTGATTGCCCTTTACACTCATGAGTTTGATTGCCCTTTCGGAAAAGAAAAAAGGGTGCCTTTTGATGATGAGGTAGATTATCCGTATCAAAGTTAAATTTATCAAGTCCTATATTTCTTTTGAAGATTTCATTTTGTTTCTTGAAGAATTGTGATCCTTATTTATATTGTGATACGTGTTATTCAGTTATCTTCTGTTATTCTTCTACCACGCACTACAAAGGAATTGAGATAAAGAGTTAATTAATTTATTGTCTGTTCATGTTATTCATTTGTCTTGTGTATTGAGCCCAGAACGAGCCCAAAATACTAACAGGTTTCGGTCCAATTAGGCCCACTGAATAGCATTTTAGACCTCTTGCTGTTTATATTAAGCCTATTTCGCCCAAATTGCTCATCATTCAAGTCGTGTTAGCCCAATTGCCCAAGTAAAAAATTATAAGCACCCAAGTTTCACAATTCATGTACCTTGCATGACCCAATTAATACTTCAAGAGGAAGCCAGTTCAGAAAAAATAATCCTCAGTCAATCTAAATGACTTCTCTCTGAATATATTATCATAAGCTGAACCATGGGAATCCCAACACCAAATTCTGACACTTCTGCTCAGTTTTCTACAACACTGAGACATTCTACTTTGTATCTGTTAGATTACACTTCGGTCTCAAGGAAGATCTGTATCTACTCAAAGAAGGAAAGAAGAAATTCAAGAAAGAAATCTTATACGCATCTGGTGAAATCGGCCATAGATAGATGAAGATAGTTTTTCATATAAAAGTTTCCATGTTTAGCATGATTTGATTGATATACAAAAATATTTCTGGATGGATAAATAAGAATGACACAGCCGTGTAAAATGATATCAAAAGCAAAGAAAGAAAAATAGGGTGGGAAGGGAGATTTCTTGGGTGTCAGACATCTTTATATGTAATATGAGTACTGCAAAGCGGCACGCCAAAGACTCAGTCTAGAGCATTTGAGGAGTCTGTCTATCTTCAGCCAAGTGGTGGCCTGCCAGGAGATAGCTGCGGCCTGTTAGGAGACTATTGAGGCTCTTTTCTTCATTTTTCAAATCTCAGCAGTAACTTGATCTTTTTGATAATCTTAACTAAAATAAAGATAACTATGATAAATACGAGAAAATTGGTATTGTTTTGCACTCGAAATCCTAGCTGAATGTATATGTATTTGAGGCCTATCAATAAAAGAGTTTGAGCTAAGGTTTCATATTTACCTAGCTTTCTCACAATCATCACCATTTGGTTCTTTCCTGAAAAGGTCTAGTTAGGTTTTGTTTGGAATAAGGTTAGATTTGTAATCATTTCCAGGAACAACCAAAGCAGTTTCCAGATACCATGAAAGCAAAGACGCAGCTTGCTTCTTTCTCAAAAGGATTTGAATTAGGGACCCTTAGGAAAATTTTATGTATTTTTTTTTACAAATTACAAAATTATTTATTTTTTATAAAATTCATAATATCATATTTATTATTCTAAATTTAAAAACTCACATACTAATTTTCGGTCTGTTTGTTTGAATTAAGCGCCCAATTTCATCTTCTTCTTTTTTTAAAACTCATTTTAAATTTATAAAGTTCCTATTTTATCTTTTATTAAAAAATTTAAAAAGTATGTAACACGTGTTGGATAAATATTTAATATTCTAATTTGTCAATTGCGCACACACAAACATATCTTTTTTTCTGAATTTGATCAATTGAGAATTGTGTGGTACGCTCAAAACTCTGAAGGACTTGTGGGTCAATATCTCTTCTAGGAGGTGATTCATTATCTCGGCCCAATTACGTGAGTTCCTTTTCAGGCCTAGAAATAATTCACCAAGCTGGTAAATCAGCTAATGTTAATTACCACAAGCTGGTAGTACAAACTCTACTTAATTTAATAATCACAGTATTCAACATTAAACATAAAGCATATACAGAAGACAATATTCAACATTATAACATATATATCCATAATTCAACAAATATTCAACCAATACAATTCATATTAAAAGAACCACCCATCTTATCAATTATTGGTTGTAGTTTATCTCCCTGTTCCCCAATCCAGCATTCCAGCTTATACTCCTGCTGTCGTTTATCCATTTACAAATGTAACAAATTAAATCCAACCAACCATAATTTTCTTAACGAAGATACAATAAATTAACCAGTGCAAACTCACCTTTGAAAATAAAATAATAATACAATGCTTGAGTAAAATCAACAAGGAGGCTTGTCGGCAGGGGGAGGCAGTATTTTTGCCTCTGTACTATTACCATTCTTTGTTATAAACACAACATCCATTCCCCAGATTATGTGTTCATAGTGACAGTGCATGTACCAAACTCCTATTTTAATTGCAAAACCAAAATATGTTGAGGATTAGTGTCTGAAAAACACTCAAAACAACAAATTTGTAACAGTAACTAATCTACTATTTGATTAGTTTTGCTGGGCTACTTAATTAGTCCGGATCAACTATCTAATCAAACATTGCTAAACAAGCCGTTCTCATTGTAGTTGTGTAACACCTTTGATTGTCAAAATTAAATCAATAAAAAAGATTCAATAAATATGATATTTAAAAAAAAGGAAAAAAAAATTAGCTCACCCGGATTAGATGACCTAAAGCGGATATTTGCCCAACCGTTCTTCGGCACACCCACAGTGTTCTCAAATGGCGGATCAACCAAGTTGTAACTCAAAGGATCTGTTCTGTTGTCGAAGTTGCTAGTTCCTCTTCCAATGACATAGAAGCTATGGCCATGCAAGTGCACTGGATGGATAACCTCTCCGTCTACTAAGTTAGTGCCCCGAAACACAATCTCCACGGTCGAGTTATACTCGAGCACTTTCACTTTTGTCGATTTATCAACAAATTTGAGGTTATCTTGATTGGTGGCATCAAAATTGAAGAAGAGCGGTGGTTGGTCAGGGAAGTCAGTGGTGTACACACCGGCAATAGAATGGTACTATGCATCCAGCACATCAT
>JAJGRX010000946.1:0-69500 GCA_025461125.1 Carex kokanica
AGCTTGTTACATACAAGATAACATGAGAGCATGAGGTCTCATTAATTAGGGTTTGTTCACTGGTATGCAACCTTATTACAATGCCATCAGTACAAGTTTCCAAATATCTGTTGGTCCTCACCAACTAAACACCATTGACCGTTGAGAGCAAGTCATTGACAGTCTCAATATGGAAATAAATCTGCTGTTATTTCAAAGGAATATTAACAGAAACCTGTTATTCCGATCTCAATGAATAAATTTTTTCATATGCGAAAGTCGACGAAAATTTAACGGTTGGGATCGGAATAACAGGTTCCTGCTGTTCCTTTGGAATAACGGCAGGTTTATTTCCGTCTCAAGCTCGCGTATTTTGGCAAAATGAGATCATTGGTAGCCAGAATCAATAAAAGAACACTGAAAAAAATGAAGCAAGATATCAAAAATAAAATCTTATGCTACATCAAAAACAGAATTGTCCACCTGGCAATCTCTTCAATCTCAAATAATCTTTTTCAGAAGCAAATTCAGATAAAAAAAAAAACCTTCGTTTGGTCGACTGTTTTACCCAACTCCTCAACTAGGTGTCATCTATTCCTTTGAATCACAAGTAATGCACCACTCCATTCACAAAAAGTTGAAAACATAATTAGGTGAAAAATTAGAATGATGTGATTGGATAAATCTATGCGCGTGTGTGTATATAAAGCAATATAGCACCTTTAGAGAGAGATTGAATTTTGCATATAAATTAAACCATTCTTCCAACAAATCAAAGTCTTATTCGTACAAATTTATTAAATTAACACAATTGTTTATAATACAACATAATTAGCCAAAAATTATTTTATTTAGATATTAGAGAAAATCAAAACAGCTGACAAAATTTGATGAAACTTTAACCACACAAAATGCCCTAAACGTATCAAAAGGCTATATACAAAAAATTTCAATCGACACTGTTCAGAGTTCTACAAAAAACTCGAAGTGGCGCATCCAACATTCCGACTAGGAATAGAGTCTTAATTTACAAATCATACTTTATAGAACACGATAAAGTGGCTCGATATTTAAATTTGTTGTCCCCTCTTGGCATTCCAGCTGGTAAATATCATTTCTTTTTCTTTTTCTTTTCTTTTTTTCATCCGATGCCCTACGATACAAATATTTTACTATTTTTTTAGAATTTTTGAAAATCAGTTTTTTTTTTTTTTTTAATGAAAAGTTGTGATTTTCAAAAAATCTAAAAAAATAGAAAAAAATTTCCAAAAATGTAAAATTTGGTCTCCAAGCACATATAGAGATATAAGCAGGAAATAAAACACCCTATTTACTTCCTAAAACATGACTATTTTTATTTACAAAATTCAAATAGTCGATTCAAACCTTCCAACATGTTCTTCATATTAAAATGTGCTTGGAACCAAATTTTACATTTTTTGGAAATTTTTTACTATTTTTTTAGAATTTTTGAAAATCACAACTTTTCTTTAAATAAAAAAATAGTAAAAAATTCAACAAAGCAATGATTTTCAAAAATTCTGAAAAATAGTAAAAAATTTCTAAAAAAATGTAAATTTGGTCTCCAAGCATATTTTAATATGAAGAACATGTTGAAAGGTTCGAATTGACTATTTGAACTTTGAAAATAAAAATATGAGCGGGAATTAAACACCCTCTTTAATTTCCAAAAAGTTAGCACATCTTATATATATGTATTTTAAAAAAAGTATTTAAATAATAAATTAAATATGCTCTTCGATCAATATTTAAATTGGACGTGTATCAAATTTGAATCAATTCAGATTTTAATTGATAATTCATCATAATTTATTTAAACTTCACCCTAATATTTCAATTTTTTTTGATGAAAATCTAAATGTCTTTCAAATTGATCCAAATTTAATACACGTCCTATCATATAATTAAAGCAACATCTATAATTTTAATTTTGTTAATTTAAATAATATTTTATAAAAAGGGAGAATTTCATGTATACCCCTCAAAATATTCGAAATTACAAAGGTCCCCCTCTAAAGTCATAATATCATATTTACCCTTCAAAATTTCAAAAACTCACAAATTTATCCATTTATTGCCTTTTCTATTAAAACTCATTTTAGATTTATAAAGTACTCATTTTATCCTTAATTAGAAATAAAAAAATATATAGCATGTTCAAGAGAAATGTCTGGTCTTCAAATTGATTGTTTGTGAGGACAAATAGTGTATTTTCTTACTTGTGATACACTTACGTTGTACATATTACCAGAGCCTCACTCCTAACTTATTGCATGAAACCTTGAGCTCATAAATTTTTAATTTAACTTATTAGAACTTTCAAATATTATGATTTTTTTGGTTGAAGGCATTACCTTTGACTAGGGGTGTAAACGGAGCGGATAATGTTGATACCAAATCCGTATCCGTTTTTCAATGAGCGGATACGGATACGGATACGGATAGTAATTAAACGGATATCAAAATTCAAAAACAAATTCGTCTTAAACGGATACAAATACGGAGCGGATAATCCACGGATACAGATTCGAATACGGTTACGAAACGAATAATTATCGGATAATTGAGTCATATGAACTTTAAGTACAAATACTAAATTAAAAAAATTAAAAACAATTAAGAAAACAAAAGTAAATTAAAAAAAGTAAAGAAATGGAGATAGAAGATATAGGAATGGAGAGGAGCTAGGGAATATTAACCGCTGAAAGTCAATTTATAACGAAGCGGAGGAGTTGAAATTTCGGATTCGGATAGTGCGGATATCCACTCCGTTTATACTTTCAAAAAATTATCCGTATCCGTATCAAATTTTCCTATCCAAAAAATATCCGTATCCGTATCCAGGATATCCGTATTCGTTTAAATCCGGATTCGGATAATAAGCGAATTGGGAGCAGATATCCGGACGGATATCCATATCCGTTTACATCCCTACCTTTGACACACAGTGAGATCGACAATTTAAATTTATCCTTGAAATTTTAAAATTTAAACTATTATACTAAAATAATAAATTGTGTACGATAGAAACACTAAAATGAGAATTTGATCCCTCCTTATTTTTCTATGTTGTGCATCACAGAAAGCAAAATATATTAGAATATTGTCAACATGTACATTTTCTACTACTACAAAAGGCCTTTCCAAATTATTGACATGTAGTACTAGATGACATTTCAATTTTTGACAACCAACCCTTTTTTTTTTTTTTTTTTTCAATTTCATGGCAAATAGCATTATTTCCTCTTTGCTGGAAAATAATCTTAGTACATGTGTTTTAAGATGGTGCTTATGAATGTGATCATTAAATAAAAGAAAGAGAAGGGAAAAAAGAAGCGGTAAGATCAGATCTGATCGAATTCATTCGCATGCTCTAAAAAAGAAAAATCGAAAGAGGAATAACACGGGAGAGGAAGGGAGATGTGAAGTGTACTTTACAAATTAAGTGGATTTTTAATGACTTTCATCACCTTCAAATCTGAATGTAGAGAGAGTAATTTTTACGGCAACTTTTCTTCTCTCTTCTATTTCTTCTCTCTACGCAGTAAAGTTGTGGAGCACAGCCTTAGTGAGTGTGGATCACAGCCTTAGAAATAAACAAGGATCAACCCTAATCGAGATAAAAACATATCAAACCATAAATAAGTTTACATGCTCTTTACTAAAAGTAAATAACAAGGATCTCTCTCGCGCGTCTTCTAGCGCTCTTAGTTGAGCATCATTCCCTTATCCTCTGAGTCAGAGTCAGATTCAGAGCGGATGCCCAAGTCAAGCATCAGCCAATTTCGGCTGGATACTTTTCTCAAACCAAGGCAAGTCCCGTGCTTTGCAATGGGGAAACAAAATATTTATTCACTAATTTTTAAATTATAAAATTACAATGTCACTAAAAATAGTTTTGAATTTGATAAAATCATTCAACCAAATAATTTACTTTTGAGGATATATAGGTAAATGTCTAAAAACTAAAATTTTACTTTGCGAGACTTTCATCCTTGTCAACAATTTTAGATGAAATTTCCTCTCCCAGAAGAAATTTCAACCTAGAAAATCATTATTAAGTTAATAAAAGAAATCTTAGATACAAATTTAAATGCTAATTGTAAAGAGGAAAAATTTAAATCGGAGTGATCTCCCATGCAAATGCACCGCTGTCTCTTGCGGCTATACTCCTCTTGTTTGTTTGAATTGCATACAAGTTCAAAAATTAATTATGTTCACAAAAAAAGTTGTCAAAAAAAAAAAATCCCTGTAGAGGATAAATTATCATTTCTACCTCTCTTTTCCTCATTAATGAAAACCTCACAAACGAATACAGTACATTATTAAAAGACAAATGAATACAGTACAAATGAAAACTAAAACAAAGACTAAAAGTACCAGTCCACATATGGTACCGACTGGTACAAGTACACAATAAATTGCAGCAAATAGGGGTGTCCATCGGTTCGGTTCGGTTGAAACCGAACCGAACTAGGCAAACCAAAGTAATAATTCGGTTTCTAAAATATGACCGAACCGAACCAATTTAGCATTGCAATCGAATCGAACCGAAAAAACAACACAGAAAATTATTTGAAAGTAATATAAATAGAAAAAACAACTTATAAAACATCGATATTTCGTTGTAGAATTAACTGAAAAAATAGTTGTGCCTCTATTCAATGTATGAACAAACACGCATAAAAGAAATTACAAACGGAAAACTACCGTTCTTTTCACTTATTAAGTCAGCTTCCTCTTGCCGGTAGACTCTTCTAACACGCTTCAATAGTCTCTCAGACTCTGAGGCAATCAAATCTTCTAACACGCTTCATAGTATGTCATTTTTAATTATGTTTTCCATCTATTTTTCATAATTTTTTTGTTTTCTTGTGTATATTGGTAAACAAATTAAAAATATTTTTATCAGTGGGTCATGTAAATCACAAGGAACTACACATGGAAGCACCTTTTTTTGTATTATGAAATGTGTTTCTGCTGCGTTTGCTTTTATAACTTTTGCAGCTTTTGCTCTTATAATAGGACATGATGAATTGTGTATAAGAGGTTTATGCCCGAATAGGGTATTGGTACCGGACTGTACCACTGAAATTTATTGCAAAACAATTCTCAATTGTATGTATGAATTTATTGAAATTGGTTTTAATAACATTCCATTTCCTCATGTGTAGTATGTATCAGGTGGTTTTATAGGTGTACTTGGTAGTTTGTATTATGTACTGTCCTCTTTTTGTTTGTCAGTTACTTTTTTTTTTCACTTACATAGAACATGGGCTGGTATGATACTGGTACAGACCAAGTTGCAATTACACATGCTTGTTGCAATCTTTACATCAGCCTCTCTTGTGATATAAACCTATTGTGTACTCTTTTGACATAAAAAAAGTGCAATATCTATCTGTTGGGTTTTTCGTGCTACCTTTTGAACAGGCTTAAGCTGCAGAAAGACCGTAAAACAAAAAAATTTACTTCTAACTCAAGTCGAGAATTAAAAGAGGTACGTCGGAAAGACCACCGAAAGTTCATTTTCCAGTCTTTCCCTTGACATAACATTTTAATTCTACGAGAATCTACTCCTCGATTGATTTCTAAAAACTTAATCTATTTAACAATTAAATAAATTAAGATAACATTTATACCTTCATCCAAATTCAAATTGGATTTGCAGCCTGACTCAGTTTTGTAGCACCAGAAATCTAGTGCATCTATCAGTATCCACCAGGAACTACCAGAGAGCGGTTATTTCTTTTGCCAAAAATACTGAAACCGCAGTATTCGCAAAAACACTATTCACGAGAGGCGTGAAAATACTATTCACAAGATACAGATAAAATGATTCACGATCAGCCGGTAAAGATACCGCGTTTTTCACAAAACATAAATACCGCGATCTTAGCAAAAACACTATTCACGAATCTCGTAAAAATACTATTCACGAGAATAACTATTTATTCTCGCAAGAATATATATTTATGGGTTTATGAATTTTCTGCAAATTACTATTTGAGAGAAAATTAAAGTACGAATCGAATCGGATTCTGATTCGAACTTGGCTCGATTATTCTGATTTTTCCTCTAGCCCTCCACCCCTGTTTATAGGGTTTTGTGGCAGCTTGGGAAATTACCAAACTGCCCCTTATAGGTCGGATTAGAAAGGAAAAGACAATTTTGCTCTTGGTCCAAATTTAATTGATTTAATTTAGGCTTTTCCATTTAATTTAATTCGGGCTTTTAATTAAATTCTAATTTAATTAAGGCCTAAATTCAAATTGTGCTTTTGGCCCAAAATATTAATTCATAATTAATATTTTAATCCATATAATACACACACACACACAATTATTCTGAATAATTATATTTCTTGCGTTAGCGATTGCGATTAAAGTTATATGACGTGTCATACACGTTTATCAAATAGTTTTATCAAATATGTGTCATCCTAGCAAACTTAATCTTTTCTCGATCTTAAATAGTTTTATCATATGATTAACTCTTTAATCATACTGCATGCAGATAATCCTATTTCATCAAGAGGCCTAGTGAAACTATCACTCGTATAATAATACGAGGGACAATAGTAGTCTTGGTGAACATCTTTCCTCCGCATAAGTTATGCATACTGAAATGTTATCTGTATAACTACTTTTTACTGATAGCATTGGACAACACTCACGAATACACACTTTCTATGCAGGAAAGACGAAAATCTCATACTTTAAAACTTAACAATGAATGAAAACATTAATGACACGAACACAATCCATTTAACGTTTCATTTAGGGTCTGTCAAATACCATGTTCTCTAACATGTATCTGTGTGATTAAAATGACAACTCTTTGTCTATGGTTTGTAAAACTTAACCATCATTCAATCCACATACTAACCTTTAATTGGTTAATTAGTGTTATTTGCTAATGACCATGGTTAGAGACTTTTAAGAGTATTTATCATCTATATTACGGAGTCTTACAATTTCAAGTCATGAACTCGAAATGATTCATAAATTCGATAAATTCTCAAATAACAAAATGATATATTTATTAATCATCAATTACATGAACAAAAATATAGAATACAATTATCCTATGATTGACTTCTAGATTATTACACTAACACTATCAATACAAAACCTATGCAATTCACAGTCTGATACATAACTGTCATAAGCAAACTTTAAGTGGGCAATTGATCCATGTCAAAAAATTGAGAAAAGAAGTGATTCAAGTATTAGTAGATAGAATAAGGAAATTATGATCAGATTTGTACTTATGCAGTGCTTAACTGTATTGAAAGTAAATTGTTTGTTCCAATCCGGTGTATAATCTTATCTACCAAGCTAGGTAAGGAAGGCGTTTTGGATTATACCAGATGTAATCCTCCCATTAATGTGACCAGTGCACATATTAATAAAAGCGGGAAAAACCGGTACACAAATTTTAATTAATTATAAAGATTATTTCAACAAAAAAAACATTTTAAACAAGAACAAGAATAAAAATGACATTTTTATTTAAGTGAAAATATTTAAAGAAGATTCTACAGAGTTCTAATAAAAAATTTAGAAATGACTTTAATTTTTTTCTATTTTAATTCCTATAATAGTGTCTACTAAATAATGTTGAATTGAAATGAATTGAAATCGCACCCTAAATCAAACATCTAAAACCCTAAACCCTCGGATCGAACCCTCAGCCCGTTCCTCTCAAACCCTCTAGCGGTCTGAAATCAATTGAAATCACACCCTAAATCAACATCTAAAACCCTAAACCCTCAGATCGAACCCTCAGTCCGCTCCTCTCTCATCCCGTTTGAGCGGCCTCTAGCGGTCTGAAATCTTTCCTCTGACCACTACTCCGGCGCGCTCTCTCTCTCTCTCTCTCTCAGACCACGACCTCACCATCGGTTCAGTCCGATAGACGCGCCACCTTCGCGCCTCTCTCTCCTCTCCACGTCCTTTGCGCCGACCCCTCTCCCCGACGCTACTCTCCATTCTCGTAAGCGCTCCCTATTTTTTTTTTCTTTTAGTGTGCTTGCTTAGATTATAACTTTTTCATTTTAGATTTTGTCTGACATACGATGTTTTTGCACAAGCTAAAGGTTATCATTTAAAAGAGTTGTATCATTCGTTTTGTAGACGACCAATGGTTTTCAGCATTAGATGGAAAGTTATGGAAGAGGTTATATATTTTTTCTGTCTAGATATTATTATCCGTTTATTTATTTATTTATTTTGTATTTTTGATAGTCATAACCCTGCTTAGTGTATTTCAGCAGCCGCACTACATCATTAATTATGTACAGACTGTGATGAGAACCCTTGGAATAAGCAAAGTCCTAGGTAAAACAAATTAAAAAATGATGTACCATTTAATTTCTATATTATTTAACAATATGTATCTGCAAATTTAAAACAAAATTATCAAATAAGTTTAAACCTTATCATATTTGTAATGGTAAGTACACACTTCTAATTTATGCAGACTCTACACTTGTTATATCTAGTGATGGGCGTTACTTCTCAAAAGAAGCTATACAGGTTTGTTCCAATAATATCACATTTTACCTCTGGATATCAAATGAAGAAATAACATAACACGAAATTAAATGCCCCCTTTAAATTTTAATGCCAAACAATCTCTCAAATTTACTAGGTTTTAAATTATAAAGCATAATTGATAATCTATTTGATTTGTTATTTTTCAGCTTATGATAAGATTAGCTGCTGGCAACAGGGTGAGAAGGGTTTGGGTAGGAGAGAATGGGTTACTTTCTACACCAGCTATTTCAGCTATTCTGCGGGACAGAACTGGTCCTGATGTAAGTATTTTTTATGTTAGTAAAATTAAAAACTTGTGTAACCATCTTACATCAGAATTTTTTCTAAAAAATTATGGTTGATTGCTTTCAGGGCGTAAAGGCCACAGGAGCTTTCATTTTGACAGCTTGTCACAACCCTGGTGGCCCGTATGAGGTATAAATTTTCTTAAAAAAAATTCTGATTTTTAAAGGTAGTTTGGATTTCCAAGTACTGTTAAAATCTGTATTTTTTTATTCCACGAAAATCTAACCAACCATAACAATTCTCTGAAGTATCTTTTAAAATGAATGTGATAAGACTTCTCTTTTTGCTTTTTTTTTGTAGGACCTCGGTATCAAGTTCATCAATGACAACGGTGGGCCTACATCCGAGAGTCTATCTAATGTGGCAAACGAAAGTTATTACATTGCGGATGATTTCCCAGATGTGTGTTTTTTTGTTATGAAATTTTATCGAGGAATTTATGAAAGACCTAAAGCTTATAAAGTTTTATTTTATAATTCTGTTACAGGTGGATATTTCTAAGATAGGTGTTAACACCTTCGATGGCCCTGGAGGTCAATTTCAAGTCGAGGTCATCAGTTCTACTGATGATTATATTAAGCTAACAAAGTAATTTTTTTACGTCAAATTATATAAAATTTTGAAGGTAAAAATATATATATTGCTAACTACTTATTGCATATGGAATTATAGGTCTATGTTTGACTTTGACCTGATCAGACAGCTGTTCTCCTCATCCAAGTTCTCTTTTTGGTATTACTTTGTAATTTCTGTTGTTTGAAGTTCTAAATTAAACTAATAATATATATATATATATTTTTTTTTTTGTAAAGCAATTCATTTGTCTTCATAACAATTTCTTTGTTTTTTGTAGCTATGATGCCCTTAATGGTGCGTCTGGAATTTATGCCAAAAGAATTTTTGTTGAAGAGCTTGGAGCAGAGGAGGGCGCACTTTTGAACTGTGTTCCAACGGTAAATTTGAACATTTTTTATTTACTAATCTATCATTACAGGCATAGTTATTCTTCATAAATGGCTCACTTAACTGCAGTGTTGTATCCAATCTCACACACCTTCCCAAGGACCTTTAGGTGCTAAGACTGGTTGTAGCAAACCAGGAGAGTGTATGTTTCCTGCTTATGCATTTGACCAATATTAACATATTGGTGTACTTCAGTTTTTAGCCCTGGCCAGCAAACCATTTCTTGTAGAATTTTTATTGCCTCCACTGGCCATTAAACCCCAGATAGAGTCGGGTGGGGGTTGTCCAAACGGCTTTGGACAAAGTCTCATCCAAAGCCGGACCTAAACCGTCCGATCTGCATCATAATCCGCACGGACATTTAGATTCAAGGAGCCATTTAAATTTATTAAGTTTTAAATATATTTGCACGAATCTCAATACAAATCGGACGTTTGAGCTTGGCTGTGGATGAGGCTTCCCAATCCCGATAGAGTCTATTTTTGTACCTTTATATTCCTTCATGAAGGATGAATCCTTATTTTCTTGTAAAAGGGCTACCACTAGGTTGTATGGTGCCACAGTTCAGCAGTTCTTGTATAACCTTCTCTATATTAGTTTTCTGTTGATGAGGGTATCTCTAATGCCTCAAGTTAACTGGTTTATAGTCAGGTTTTTTTTTTTTTTTTCTTTATTTTGTCTACTTCATCCTACTAGTCTCCTTATTATTTTCATGAGGTGTTTGATGAAATTTATAAATAACATTTTTGGACATTCAACCTCACAGGAAAATTTTGGTGGCTGCCCCCCCAACTTTAATCTCACCCATGCAAGGAAGTTAGCTTCAAATATGGGGCTTGGCAAGTTACAAATATTGGAGCCACCAGAATTTGGTGCTGCAGTAGATGGAGATCAGTGCATCATTTTTGGCAAACAGTAGTTTCTCGCAAGCTATAGTATTTCATTTAGTAGTTAAAATCAACCATGAATATATGTGGGAAGAGAAAATAAGTGAATCAACCAAATATTTGTACAGTTTGCTAATTATGGTGATAATTTAAAAATATATTTTTTGTGCAAGTTTTTTTGTTACACCATCGGACTCACTCGCCATCATTGCTGCCAATGCTGTGAAGGCAATTCCCTATTTCGCCTCAGGTCTAAAAGGGGTTGCCAGGTACTTTACCATATAGTCAACAGTTGTACTACAGGTCCTGTCTTTATTCGAAATGTTTAGAATCGTTTTGGATAACACATGTACTGTTTTAACTGCAGGAGCATTACTACATCGGCTGCCCTTGACGCAGTTGCGGCAGATCTTCACCTCAAACTATATGAGGTAAAAAAACTTTGATGTTTTTCTCTTAATATATTCACCAATGATCATGTCTATAGCTTCCTGCACAAGATGTCTTTCTATTTTAGGTTCCTACAGAATCGAACTATGCAGAAAAGTTAATGGATGCAAAACTCTGTTCTATTTATGGAGACGAGAGCTTCCACACAGGTTTTGTAATTTCTTCTTAATTCCTTTTTCCTTCTTTCAGTTTTTTATATAATTTTTTTTGTATGACTGAACAATAAGGGGGGGTTTTGGATTTTGAAACCTCATGCTCCAATTAGGCAAGAATTTAGATGTATTTGGTATTGGAATCTATGCAGGTTATGATAATATCCGTGAGAAAGATGGATTATGGGGAGTTCTAGGATGGTTATCAATAATAGCTTCAAAAAACAAGGACAGACTTGAGTGGAACGGTGATTTGCTCTCAGTTAAAGATATTGTCTATGATCATTGGTCAACTTATGGTCGAAGATACTTTAAATGTTACGATTATCAGGTATTATCTCATCTCAGTTCTATTTTCGTTCATGCACTACGTATTTCTTTGGTGCTTTTTTTTTTTTCCTTACTATTCTATTTGTCTTTTTGTTTTTTGAAGGTCGTCGATGCCGAAAAAGCAAACGAATTGATGACCTATCTGTCTGGTTTGTTACCTGAGATTTCTCAATTAAATGTGTATGTTTTAATTTATTTCATTTCAAGTTATTTTATTCTACTTATTTCAGTTTTCATAATGGAACCAACTCACAAGGTACTGGTAACCACTGGTACCAGACCTTATGTACATGCATGACAAAGTTCCCCACAACATAACAAAGACTGCAGCACCTACAAAACATCCTAAAACAGATCTTTTATTTCAGTTATTTGAGTATTTATTAAACTGACACGTCATCATATATTTCAGATTAATAGAACAGATCAGTCAGGAGGTTTCTTTTGTAATCAAGGCTGATGAAATGGAGCTCAAAAACCCAATTGATGGTTCTATCAGTTCTAAAGATGGCATTCAATTTATCTTTGATGATGGTTCTCGTTTGGTATGTATTTTGTGTAATCACTCTCTTTTTTTTTTTGAAATTTGTAAGAGTATGTCAATTGCACTGATGATTAAAATAGTATTAAAACCCACATTCTGTTCTGAAACACTCCTGTTATCTATTTATCCCTTACCACCCTGTCTCTAAACCAGGCGTCTAAATACACTTCCTAACCCCCTTCGTTAGCAGTTTTTTTCTCCACAACCGGTGCTCTGCACAACTCTGTCAGCAAGCATCCTAGGGGTTAGCTGATTTTAGCTAAACACCCTCACGTTTCTCTGTTTCCGTATCATCCACCAAGTGCATATGAACCTTAAAGCCCAATCTACTTTTGCCATCCCGCCTCGCCTCTGTATCCTTTCCCACGATTCAGTCCACACCATTTGCACCGACTCACTCAGCAGGTTTGATGAGCTGGTACCCTATCATTTCCCCAGCTCTGATCCGTGTTTCGACATACAGGCATAAGAACAACAAATGCAGAGCTGACTCCATCGAACGATTGTTACACTTAATTGATTTGAGCCAAAAAGTTATTTTATTCAATGGCCCTCTTGGGGTATATATAGAGTTTACAATCGTTCAACCGAACCCCTTGAATTCCTCTATATTTCCTATTTCACGAATAGGCCCCTAACATTTATACAAATACCAACACACTTCACACATTTGAAGTCCCCCACCCCCATCATTGTCTGATATACTGACTTTGCCAAGTAGCAGCCTGAACTCTCCCTTCTCCAAATGATTTTGATCTCTTTCATCCTTAAATTCAATATCCAAGTGCTCTGTTTGAGTGAGGGCTAAAATATCCAGCATCGGCCATGCTTCCCTTGGGGATATAATTGGATATGTTGGTCTTTGGTGACTTTCTTGTTGGCTCACTCGTGGCAGACCTCCCCACGAGTCATACGAAAAGGAGATGCTCATGCCGTCTCCTATCATCCCTGTCCAACTTTAGTCAAAGATTGGCCTTAACCTTTGCAATTGGCGCCAAAAGAATGAACCGTTTAAAGTCCACAAGCTCGGTCCATATGCACATGTGCCTACACTGTTACCTCGTGCAAGAATTGTATATTTTTCTTAACATTGATGTGATGTAATAATATAAATGGTTTTTCATAGTCATTGAACCTAATTGAGATGACCCGTCACATAGCTGATCATATAATTTTTTTCTTATTTCTAAGAAAGGTTCTGATGCCATTTGAATTATAATAGATTTACCGCCTCTGTGATACTGGTGCGACCATTCGCATCTACATTGAACAATGCGAGAAAGACAAAGCGAAGCTCAGCCGGGATCCACACCAAGCACTTGCTGCCCTCGTAAGTTTTGCTTCTCAACTTTTTTTTGCTCGAGATTTTCTAGGTTGTAGATATTACTCATTCTAATGATTTACTTTGATTTGTGGAGGTGGAGGTCGCGACAAAGATGCTAGACACGAAGAGCACAACTGGCTGGACTATTCCTACAATCAATTTTTGTGATATTTCACCACTACCTCTCTCCCCTCGCCCTCGCTTCGACTCAGTTGAACTAAAAAAGTGAACATTTTTTTTGTTTTCAAATTTTCAACCTTATATTTTAATTGTTCGTTTGTGGACTTGCATTTTTATGGTACGCAAATTTTAGGGTCCTTGTGAACCTTGTGAGTGAGCACAAGGACATTGTTGAAGGAAAGATTGGCAAAAAATTCCTCCAAACAACTTTTAACACATTGAGCAAGTAAGTTCTTTAATAATCTATGTGTTTTTGAGAAAAAAATGTGTTTTGTGCTTCATGAAGAAGTTATTGCTCAACATTCATGATTTTTTAGGTTTACATGGCTCCCATCCTATTATTTGAGAGACACAAGCATGCGCAAAGTATGGAAAAAGCTGATAACTATATTGGACAAGTATAAAATTTTGAAAATTGGGAAATTTAAAATAACGACTATGCAAGTAAGAATAATTTGTGTACTTCTTTTGCTTCATTACATCCTTTTTAAAAATTTAAAATAATTTTTTTAAACTATGTAGATCGTTGAGGAAGACAGTGGTCACAAGTATGTGGAGATTGCATATAACATCGCAATGTACATGCTTGTTTCTGACAAGGTTTCTTTTATTTTCCATCCCCATATTCTCCTCTCCTCTCTCCCCTTTACCCTTTACATTTTACTATTTGTTCTTTTCTGAATTTTGACATAAAAAATTGTATTTTTAATTTTTAGACATTTGCAAAAAATATAAACAGAAGGACACTTTTGTGTGTGTGAGTGTGTGTTTGGTGGGGGGGGGGGGGAGTCAGCATTATGGGGCTGTTCTGCAATTGTAGAGTATTTTATATACTCATATCTACATATATTTGTTTTATAGCAAAGTTTGGAAAGATTGATGGCACAGAAAATAGAAAGCACTGAAAAGTCAATTCAAAATATATACAGTATCTGAAGGACACTTTTGTGTGTGTCTTTGAGGGGGGGGGGGGGGGGGTCAGCATTATGGGGTTATTCTGCAATTGTAGAGTATTTTAAATACTCATATCTACATACATTTGTTTTATAGCAAAGTTTGGAAAGATTGATGGCACAGAAAATAGAAAGCACTGAAAAGTCAATTCAAAAAATCGAGCGAAATGTTTTCTACAAGTGTTCGCCCTGTGGTATAAGGTAAATTTCTTTCTCTCTCCAAGTAATTTTATATATGTCACGACCTCAAACTCCATAGCAAGATCAGATCAATAGTAAGGTAAGTAAACACTCAATTTCAGAGAACTTAGCTCCAATTGATTAATAAGCAAAGTTACAACAGCGATAGCTGAGTTGGTTTGTAAGGTAGGCACTTTATTCAGCACTAACCTTCCTGTACCAGTTGCCCTCTCTCTCTCCCCTTATATTTTTACTTTGTTTTATTTTAGTTACGAAATGACGGATCTTCGTGATCTTGTTCTTCATGAAGAAGGTGAAGGTTTTTGTTGTGCAAAATGTGGTACTTTGGTAAAGACGTCATTTGGGAAAGGTGGACGGGGCAGCAAAAGGTGGGCTGAACTGAAAAAGGGAAAGGTAATACTGTTTCCTTTTTTTCCTTCCAATTAATTTACTATATTTACTTGACAGCTCTGCTCTTACCTAAACCAACACGCTTTTAGAATCCTAAATCTAATTAGAGTTTTCTAATTTATAGAAAGACTTGAGGACCGCTTTTGATGCATTAGCCAGAATTGTAGACACAGGCATATCAGAGCACTCATTTGTGGAAGCACTTGAAGAATTTGAGATGGTTATTTCATATAATTAACATTTCATTTTTCAATAATTTAAATTGTTTCAACTTCTGAAATCTAGTTAATTTCAGCATTTGTACGATGAGTTATTGGAAAGGATAGGACGGAGTAAAAGATGGAGGAAGCCAGGTCTTGTAGAGTTCTCAGAGCAAATTGGCATTGTCAACCGTGTACTAGAATACCGAGTTGAAATAATAGATGACCCACGTATGTAAATTTACTTTTCAATTCTTAACTTTAGTATCACAAGGTTAGAATATCATTATGTAAACTAAAATTTATTCTTTGCAGGTGGCTCATCATCAGCGGGCTTTTCTCCAATAACCAGAAAAGTAGTCTGAGACGGTGAGAACCATAAAATTGTTTACTTACTGATATAATACATGAAAATATTAAAAGTTTATATTCAATTTCACTTCATCTGCGTACTAACTATTACAGAAAATATTTGTAATGATTTAGTACACATTCTGCTTTTGGCTTCACTTGCTAAAATGCCAAATTAAATTTTGCCTACCATAAGAAAATGCAAGTAAATAAATAATGGAAGTAAAGCAATGACTTTGAGTTGAAGCTATTTCAAAGAGCAATGACTTTTGATGTTAATGGCTTGCCATCTCAGGTGCAAGCAGGTTTGGGGGGAGAGGTGGGGTTCAGAAGGCATGCTGGCAGCCAGGTGCGGTGTGGACTCAAAATTTTGGTGATCTTTTGAATTGGGTGTTTTACTGTTTTTTGTAATATTGCTATTGATTTATGTTAAACTTCTGTGATGCCTTAGTTCTTGTGATGTTATAGGCTAGCTGTTACTGTGAGATTGGTTAGTTTGGTACCTATTTTCTTGGAAGAACAACTGTTTGGTTTCAACTAACCGTATGAAAGAACCTTGCATTGATATGTTATTGAACTTTACCTGATGATGAGGTGATTTTGGGGAAGGCTAGGATAAAATTGAAAATTGAACGGAACGACATGTGTGACTCGTACTTAAGTCGTAAGATAACAGCAACTTGATGCCCAAAATTACGTTTAAGATTCCACAACAGCATACAACAACCAAAAATGAAAAGATAATGGAAATCAATCAACCTCTATCTGCTCTCTTGTAAAAGTTTATTAAATGGAAGTTCTTCGAGTACCACGTTTATTTGAGCATATTCAACCACTTGGCATGGAACACAGATCAGGAGCCAGCAAATTCTTTTGGAGGAGGTTTGGTGGACGATGTCTATTTGTTAAATTTTAATGGGGCAAATGTGGAGGACTAAACATGTCATTTTTTTTTATTGTAAAATTGATTGATTTGATGCAATGACGAATTTATAATTAACGGAGTTGAGGTTGTCAGCATTTTTAGTGTTTGGTACCGGTACCGGTATGACTGGCACCAAAAAATAGGTAAATTTCTTCTTTGCTGCAATGAGATTCTGCTCTTTATCTTCCTATAGCTGCGGTGCAGCAATTTGGATAAAATGACATATAGCAATCCTTCTATTAGTAAAGGACAATCAAAAGACAAAATTCAATGATATATAATCTATCAAAAATTTGGGAAAAGTATCCCTTAAATGGGGATATCAGTTTTAATTTCAGAAAAATACTTGTTAAAGCCTTCGTATTTTTACAGTAAAAGATATACCCAAATTGCAACCAAGGAGCCCTACAACAAATATATCTATCAAAACCCCAGCAAAAATAATGTATTAGTCTATAAAGTCAATCAGTATGAAGCTCAAAACATCATTTCCAAGCACAAGTAACAACCAAAATGAGAATTTCCTTTGGAATTAACATACAATTTCTTTTTGTTTTATTGACTCACAAGGTGAAACTGACCATAAAGTGGTTGGAAATTGAACAAAAGCAACCTGTTTTACATAAAAACAAAACCAGAAAAGGACAATTCTTCATTGATAATACATTCATTTCAGAAGCAATAGCATAGGCACCAAATTCACAAGGGTCAAATATAACAGGATGCGTTTAGAATATGATGGTCTATTGTAATATTTCTTATTTCTGTTGTATAAAAAGAGAAGCTACTGTAAGTCACAGGTTCTCTGCTTTGCTCTTTATCAATCGATTAAGGGCTCGTACTTAGAAAAGAGAAGCTACTGCTGTAATATTTCCAATATCCTCTGAGTCAGAGTCAGGGTCAGATTCAGAGCGGATACCCAAGTCCAGCATCACCCAATTTGTACTGCTCTTCTGACGATCGTACAATTGTTGAAACTAGATTTAGCGTTGTGATCAATTCTGCTTATTTATTTGTTTAATTTTTGGGCAATATGGAGGGAACAAAGATGGGTATAGTAATGGCCATTTTCGCCAATTAGAGTTTTTACGGATTCCATTGATTATATAATGCTTCTACTTTATTTGACACTTAAAGAGTAATGGAGACGTCACTTTTTATTTTACTGATTCAATCGCACCTGTGTTATATGAATTCTTCAATAATCGGTATGTTCTTTTCTTACAGAAATTTATAAATCGAGTATTAATTGCTTAAATTAAGCATCTCCATTATATGAAAAAGAAATTTTCCGAAAGGAAGGTGGTATGTTGGGTATCTTTCAAAAGAAATTAGGGAGGAGTGATACAATGATATTCTTAAAAGAGCATTCAGTTTGTTTGCCAATTGTACCGGGCTCTCCGGCCAATGAGAACACAGCACTCCGATCCACAATAGGCCGAAAAGCGTAATTGATGATAATTTTTAGAGGTTCACACGTATCAGTCTAATTTGATGATAATCTGTATAGATTCGTACTTAATTTTGTACATTGTGTATTTTTGGGCAAGCTGAGGGTAAATATAGCGGTTCAAAAATTGATGCAGAGAACACAATTATGACATCTAATTTGCTGAATGAATTTGGTAATATATCATGCCTACCATGAATTTCATGAGCATATAAAGTGTCAGTTTAGTGAATTTATAGCACAGTGCACAGTTAAGACTGGAACTAAAAGTTTAATAAATTATTTGCAAATCATTTGTTCATTTGTAAAAACCTATAATTATGATTAACTCCATTTATGTTTGGAATTTTTGTTTCGGTGTAATTAAGGATGGATTTTTCTTCTATTGTTGGCTGTTGCAAACTCAAAGTTGTACCAGATCTCAATGCTCTCTGGTCTGGTTGGTTACTGGTACTGCACTAATTACAATCAACATGTAATCTCATATATCAAATACTTGGCTACTGTAAACACGTATGAGATACAGTGAGTATCGACTATCTGCATGATATTATAAACCTAGAATAACAAGTATCATCTGCATCCATGAGGTAACTCGACAAATTTAAAGACAAGTGAAAATTTGATGTTTTATGACCGTCACCTTAGAAATAAACAAGGATCAACCCCAATCGAGATAAAAATATATCAAACCATAAATAAGTTTACATGCTCTTTACTAGAAGTAAATAACAACAATCTCTCTCGCGCGTCTTCTAGCGTTCTTAGTCGAGCATCATTCCCTTATCCTCTGAGTCAGAGTCAGATTCAGCGCGGATGCCCAAGTCAAGCATCAGCCAATTGCACTGCTCTTCTTCAAGAGCCTGCATACAAATAAAAAAAAGGTTTCAAAACATTATCATCTCAAACACTGAAAAACAAGTGTAAGGGAGGACTGAGTTGTATATATGACACCTAACCTGACCTCCAATTCACCCTGTGTCACTCGCCTAAAAACAAACTAAACCAACACATTGAAAAGAAAGTACAAGACAAGACAGACAGCTATCTAAAGCTAACCTGCAATTCACCTGGCACTTGGTTAGAAACCAACTGAAATAGTAACACCATGTACCAGACAGGGCTGCTGATATGTTATATAATCTGACCTCCAATTCACCTAACCAAACCCCGCATTACTATCCCACTGAAAAACAAGAGACACACACACACATCAACCACACATGATGAGACAGAGAACCTTCAAATCATCATGAAGAGAGGGGTATTCATCTGACATTATAAGCCGTTCTACAGGTTGAATTGATTTCCAGATCAAGCGCTGTAGTTGTAACTCTAATTCAGTTTCCTATATAGAATAAAACATTAACGTCAGTAGAAATGATCATATTCAGTTGCTTGTCTTGTATCTCCTTGTGAAATGGGTCAAACCTCTACATTAAGATAACATCATCTAATCGACTATTTGAAGACCATCATACATACTGTACAACACCAAAGTTAGGTAAGGTAAGATGATATTTAGTTGGATTGAGGCAGAATGGCACAATTGGGGGTAGCTCCGGATACCTCAAGTGGCCAAATCAGGGAACCTGGTACACCTCAGGATACCATTACCAGCAGGCTTTTGAATTTGAGGAGGACAGTACAAGTAGAATTAAGTTGAAATCCCGTCCCGTCCCGTTGACTGACGTCAGAACAGAAGTAATATAATATTGTTAGAATTAATATTGAAAACTTAGTAGTTAGTAACTTAGCACCTCATCTACTATGTCTAAATTTATTTGGATAACAGCATCATTAGTATCTATCACATCCAGAAAAAAAGCTTTGTTCCAGTGGATGTCGAATATTTCAACGTCAAATGGTGCAATGCTCTCAAAGTTGAGGGAACCCTTTACTAACTGCATGCAATCGAGATTAGATTAGATTAGATTAGATTTTACAAGAAATTGTAAAAGAAACAGATAATCAATTAATTATGTTAGTTTAAAAATATACAGAGAGAGAGAGAAAGCATAGAAGAAATCATCTCACCTCTCTTATCAGTTGGGTGAAATGATTAATTTCCTTTTTTGCTTTGTTGATGAACTGGTCACACTCATACTCCTCTCTCTCAATTTCATATGGATTTTCTGTAATTGAAAGTTTGTCGGTCTTCCTCTTAATAAAGTCGATCTGCTCCTGCTCGTTCAATTGCATTTGCATGCCGCTACTTGAACTTGCTTTGACTGCCGTGCCCGTGTGGATTTCCATCTGTGTGCCACATACACATACACAACACAGGATTAAAACAAGATATACAAAATCAACACTAGATGTATTATATTATATTATCTCCTCCAATCCTAACAAAGATCGTGTGTGTGTGTGTGTGTGTGTGGGTGCATCCCCTTTGCTGATTGAAGGAACGGTCAGCTCTGAAACTGAAAGCCCCACATGCAAAGCAAAGCAAAAGAGCGAACTTGACCCAGTAATGAGATGAATCAAGAAAAATACAAAAAAGTTGCTCGTATCGTATATAGCGAAATTACCGTCAAATTGAAATTGAATTGAAGGATGAGAACGACCAGAGACGCAGTAGATCTAAATCAAGCGACGCAGAAAGAGAGAGAGAAAGAGGATCGATGTGCCTGGCCTGACCGCCTGAGAAATCGCGAGACGGGGTCACGGGAGGGAGGAGAGAGATTAGGTCAAGAAATCAGAATAAATGATTTATTTGATCGACCCAGAGACGCCCGGAAACCTACGAATTCGCATCCTCTGAGATATCGCATATTTTGCGTGACTTTTTGGAAAATCATAACCGTTCAAATTCGTTCTGCACGCATCTTAAAGATTAAATAATGCTGATCCGAATAGGCACCGGACACCTTGCTCACGCAAAATATGAGATATATACGCACTCGAAACGTACTGGAATAGATGGTTACAAAATTGGGCTGGCTATCATCGGCCCGTATACTTTTATTTATTTATTATTTACTTGTTTGACATTTTCGGCTGGATACTTTTCTCAAATTATAAACTTCTATCTCTCTCTTTCTTCTAAGATTTTAAACACAATTTTTAACACCATATGCATGTACCACACAGACAGGGCTGATATGTTCTATAATCTGACCTCCAATTCACATTACCAAACCTCGCATTACTATCGGGTAGGGCTGCACAAAAAATTCGTAGTTCGTAATTCGATTCGAGTTTGATTCGAAAAGTATCGTAAAAAGTTCGATTCGAAATTGAGTTCGTTCGAAATTAATTCAAACCAAACTTAGTTCGAAATTAATTCAAACCAAACTCAAACTGGACCTAGTTCGTTCGAAATAGGTTCGCAAACCAAATTTAGTTCGAAATTAACTCAAACGTGAACCGTTAATTTATGCTGATAACTTATGTTCACTGATGAGCCGTCCAGTTCATAATTGCTTTCAATTCTGACTTCTGAAAATTGTTTTTTGAAACAGAAAGCCCGGTCCAATTACAAGCTCAAATAAAAAAAATTCAACAACAAAGCCCAAAATAGAAAAATTAAACAAAACCAGCCATAACCCATAATCGTTCTACCCTAGTCCCTAGCCGACTTTCCCTCTCTGTTGGTTGCGAACTTGCGATACCAAAGTCCAAACCCTAGAGTTTCCCTCTGTTGGCTACTTGGCTGCGATACCAAATCCTAGACTCCTAGAAGTTGCGATGCCTTGAAAATAAGACCGGACCAAGTGAAAGACCACCCTCGTAGAGGAAGACTCGAACTGTCTATTCTAATTTGAAACTGGGACCGGCCGTGAGGCGAGGCGAGGCGACTCTCGTTGATCTCTTTTGAATTGTCAGGTAGGTATGGGCTGATAAAGATATCCGGTTCATGCTGATACCAGAAATTTAGCTTTTCATGGTAGGATTCTGAGTTTTTCGGGTAATCCAGGCTAATGATGCAAAAATAGTGTGTGATGTTGAAAACCTTGCTACTACATCTATAAATTAATTTGTAGATGTTCAATAGCTAGTTTAATGAAGCGAAATATATAGCTGAAGCTTTGGATACCTGTGAGGGTTTTTCAGTAGCTAGTGCCTAGGTGTAATGAACTTTAATGTTTTATTTAGGATAATATTTGGGTTTGTAATAATGCTAAGACTTTGGTGATTATTCTGTACTTCTATTGATATTTGAATTGTATTTTGAATATTTTGGAGTGCTTGAGTTTTTATTTAAATTGTACTTCTATTGATATTTGGGTTTTATTTAAATTGTACTTTGAATACTTGAGTTTTTATTGAAGTGCTGTAATTTTGCACTATGGCCCGATCATAAGTCATAACTCGTAAGTCGTAACAAAGTTCGTAAAGGTTCGAAATTGAGTTCGTAAAAACTTCGGTTCGAAATGAAGTCCGTTCGAAATTGAGTTCGTTTGAAATTAATTCAAACCAAACCTAGTTCGAAATTAATTCAAACTAAACTCAAACTGAAGGTAAGTTCGATTCGGTTCGGTTCGTTTGCAGCCCTACTATCGGCTATAGCTCTTATGAATAATTGATTCGGCATAGCAACTATTCCAACATGAATCCAGATAAACGAGACATTATCTTTGATTTTATTAATGAAGTTATTCACACACGCAAACCAATACAATATGAATTATCCCTTAAAAATATTCTCAGCTACATTCCTGTTCATCTATCAATTTTGTACATTTCATACAAAAGTTTCCTTTTTCATTCCCAATACCAATGAACTACTACCGGGTATAGCTCTATTATCACGAGAAAATTTATTATTATATTCCTCATAATTAAAAATCTTGCCGAGTGTACCGTAAAATTAGATATTAATAAAGTTGCATGTATACTAAATAGGGGTGAAAGCCGAGCGGATAACGCTGATTTCAAATCTGCATCTGTCTTTGTACTGTACGGATGTGGATAGTAAACTGATGTCAAAATTCAAAGCCACATCTTAAAAAAGATAGGACGGTACGCGGAGATTCATTAACTCAAAAGATTCCTTTTAAGTTAATGCAGAGGATACAAATTCCACTATTCACAGGGTTGATGCTATATATATATATATAGAGAGAGAGAGTGCTACTGATTCAAAATCGGGTTTTCAAAGTTCAAATGGCCGATCCGAACCGTTCAAGTTGTTCTCCATATTGAAATCTGCTTGGAGACCAAATTTTACATTTTTTGGAATTTTTTTACTATTTATTAAGCCACTTTGAAAATTACTGATCACATGGTCTAGAATTTTGTTGCACTGTTTTTACTGTTCACCTGTATTAGCAATTTTCAAAGTGGCTTAATAAATAGTAAAAAAATTCCAAAAAATGTAAAATTTGGTCTCCAAGCAGATTTCAATATGGAGAACAACTTGAACGGTTCGGATCGGCCATCTGGACTTTGAAAACCCGATTTTGAATCGGTAGCACTTCGGCCGAAGTGCTACCGAAAGCACATTAGTCTATTTCTCTCTATATATATATATGTAGAATTCGGATAAATTACTTCTGGAAGCACTTCGATCGAAGTGCTTACGAGTCAAATTTAGCCGTTTGATGTTCGAAACGTCGAACTAATAGCTCAATAAATTAGTTATATAATAAATATGTAGAATACCGATTTTTACTATTTTTGGAACTTTTTAACTATTTTTTATGATTTTTGCAAGACGGAATGAGTAGCATGCAACAGATGACTTGGTATTATTCTTAGTAAATATTCTTGTTTTGGAATGTTTATTGTGCATTAGTGTTGTGTAATACAATCATAATTCTACTCGAGATATTTTTTTTTTCTTTTGTTGTTGTTGGGTAACATCTCAAATAAAATTGAAGCTTACTTGAACGAAACCGTTTTTTTCTTTTGTTCAAAGATGATGAATTAATTTGATTTATTTAGTTATTTGTTTCACATACGAATTAAATATCAAACACCAGGTTTAGCATGAACATGATACCATGTCTTCATTTTTTCCAAGTACATTAGTTGTGTTACCGGCATGATACCATGTCGATATATATTTGAAAATTTCATTGCAACTCTGTATGAAACTTCAATTCTAAATTGTTGAGAACTGGTACCAGATCAATAACATAAAAATTGATATAATTGCTCTAGGATGGTGCTCTGGTGCAAGTATATACTTATGATACAGTACTGGTGACACATGGTGGAGTAGAGATATATGGGTCAAGGTCTCCACACTGATAAGTCTCAATTATATATACTTTTGATTAAGGTTTAACCTAAAAAACTAAACCAATTTCCTTGTATTTTAGTGTAATTTTGTGTTAAAATATGCCAAGAACCAAGTTACTGCCAAAGTCTATTTAAATTACAGAAATTTGAGCAAATTGTAGATCTTCTCGCAAGCTTTTCGAAAAGTGGTAGAACACTGAAAACAGAGTTACAGATCATGATCTATGCCCGTTTGAAGTTCATTTTCACAGAAATTCAGAGAGTTTTGCGGCTTGTACAAGAATTTCGTGCGGGCCGCACCACGGGCCGCACAGAATTACAGCTGCCGACATACAGTTCGTATTTTGGCCATATCTTGGTCATACGAACTCCGATTTGGGTAAATCAAAGCTTGACAAAAGCAGGACAAAAAGATCTACAACTTTCATGAAGGAAACAAATCCAAATTCTGAATGTAGAATTTTGTGCAGCCACACGAATGGCTGCACCAGCCTAGATTTGGACAGATTTTATTGCCAACTTCGCCCGATTCACTTCCAGATCTTGTTTACTTGCTCCCAAAGTTACAAAAATTGCTATAGATTGGCAGGGAGGCAGCAGGAGAGGACATCTTTCATTTTTATGTTTTATTTTGCAAACTTCTCTATTTTTATTTTCTCTTCTCTACGTGATTGAAGGCGATTGGATTGAAGGATTGAAGGCTTACTCGAGCGAGAATAACTGAAGATAAGGAGCGGAATACTAGGAGATTGGTGTATTCTCTTATCTTATTTGTTTTTCTAGGTTTTTATCATGTTTTCTCTTTATTTTCTCCTGGATGTTAGTGCATCCATGAGAGGCTAGTTTTCTCTCTAAGGGCTTAGGCTAAAATCATGAACTTGTGTTAGATTTGTACTTACTTGGATATTTGTTATAGATAATGATTGTTTGATGCTTGATTGATCTTGTTAATTTTATTATTCATGTGCTTGTGTAATTTGCGATTTGTTAATTAGTGTCCCGCTTAGGTTTAACCAACTTAAGGTGTTAGATCAAAGAATTGATAGAACCAAATTACTTGCATGAATAACTCTAGGATTGAGATTAGAAATGACCAAATCTATTTATTTGTCCGGAACCACAAGAACAATGGTTGAATTGAGGTAAAGGACATAATCGTGAAGCCTCATATTCGATTGGGACTCCTAAAATTGAACCAAATTTTGGTGTGAATAACATAATCGTGAAGTGTCGATATTTGGGAATAAATTAGGCTAAACATGTGATTATGGTCTAGATAATTAGGGTGAAGGACTTAATCGTGAAATTCGAACTATCTAGACACGCTATTAATTCACGAAAGTGACCCTTCTTGACTATTAGGTTTAGAAACCCCAAAATTACAAACATGAATTTAGAAACCAAGTAAGTGTGAATTTGACCAAATGATTGATAGCCGATAGCTCTTAGATTCCATCTCCCTGATTACAAACTCCTTTTTAATTGTTTGTTTAGAATTGTTTTGTTTAAATTCAACTACTCTTTGGGTATTAAACCCACAATTTCAGTTTTACAACAAACCCCCCCATTTACTTTATTTGAATTATTTTAGAATTAATTAGTTTAGTAAAAAGTAATATTTCATGTTATCTTTGATTCGATACCCATAATTACTACAGGGATAGATTGTGCGCTTCTAATTCAATCTAACTTTGCGTATTTAGGATTTTATAAATTTAAAGCAAAGAGTGTACGAAATAGACTATTTATTTCTATACCCAAAATACACAGAACACACAAAATTAGCTCAAATTGCAGCCTCTTGCTTCAACATCCCTCTTAACTTTGTTTTTATATCGAAGACAGGTACCGATAAGGTAAATATAGCTCTTATTTGTCAGAGATTCGTACAATTATGGGCATTTCAGCTTATATTGGTTTTTGCTAGTCTGTTAATGCTGCCTACCAGATTAGTACCAGTTTGTCTAAGTAACATTTTTGGCCATTTAGATTCCATGCAAAATATAGTGCGTTCGGCATGTTTTGGGAGATGACAATGTCCATAGGTAATACTTTTACAGGATTCTTCAATTAGTTTGTAGGATATATGAGTTATTTTACAGGATTATGTTCCATAGTTTTATAAGATATATAAGTTATTTTACATGATTCATGCTTTAGTTGTATAAGATGTATGAGTTATTTTACATGATTATGACTTGTTTTATATTATGTTATTCATACCTATTTGGTTTTGGGACATGACACTGTCCATAGGTAATACTTTTACAGGATTATGTTGCATAGTTTTATAAGATATATGAGTTATTTTACATGATTCATGTGTCAGTTTTACAAGATGTATGAGTTATTTTACAGGGTTAGGACTTGTGAGTGTTTTTTTTAAAAATTATCTATGCAACCTTTTACAGTATTCTTCAACTAGTTTTTCATGATTCTGCTAATGATTTACAGGATTAGGTGTTAAAATACATTAAACTATTACATAATATACTTAACTGTTTTATAGGATGCATGAGTAATTTTACATGATTCATGCCATAGTTTTGTAGGATGTATGAGTTATTTTACAGGATTCATGCCTTAGCTTTATAAGATATATTAGTTATTTTACAGGATTATGACTTGTGAGTATTTTCTTTAATTAAAAATTATCTATGCAACCTTTTTACAGTATTCTTCAACTAGTTTTGAAATGATTGACAGAATTAGGTGTTGAAATGTATTAAACTATTACATAATATACTTAACAGTTTTATAGGATATATGAGTTAGTTTATAGGATTCATGTAATAGTTTTATAAGATGTATGAGTTATTTCACATGATTCATGTAATAGTTTTATAAGATGTATGAGTTATTTTACAAGATTCATACAATAGTTTTATAAGATGTATGAGTTATTTTACATGATTCATGCCATACTTGAAGTTATTATATATTAAATATGTTGATATCATTTTTTCTTCTTTCAGCTAAAGCTTCTTGGAAATATCTTGGTATTATTCATCAGAACTGCCCAAAGTAGGCACTAAAATCGATGGACTGTGCTATTTTTTTGCTGCGCTATGTGTACAATCTGATCACTGAGATGCCTATGAACTGTACACAGGTAATTTTATGATGTATATATTTTACTTTCAAATACCCGTAAACTTCCATTTCACCAACATTAACATTACATATTTCCTGATATTACATATTGTATAAAGAGGGTAGTGTATACCCCTGATAACTGATATTACATATTTCCTGATATTACATATTGTATAAATAGGGTAGTGTATACCCCTGATAACTGATATTACATATTTCCTGATATTACATATATTCTTCATTTATCATTAATTTCATAGTATTTTACATACTTCATAAGTAATTTCACAGTATTGACATACAATTTTACAGTATTAACATGGTTCTTTTTACAGTATTGTTTCATTCATCATTCATCATTAATTTCACAGTATTTTACATACTTGAAAAGTAATTTCGCAGTATTGACATACAATTTTACAGTATTCACATTTTTGTTTTGCAGTATTTGTTTCATTCATCATTCACCATTAATTTCAGTATTTTACATACTTCATAATTAATTTCACAGTATTGACATATAATTTTACAGTATTCACATAATTGTTTTACAGTATTTGTTTCATTCATCATTAATTTCACAGTATTTTACATACATCCTAAGTAATTTCACAGTTCTGGCTAATTGTGCTAACCTATGCACCCTATCATTTTCCTCTCTACTGATGTTCATAAATCTAAATCCCTTACAAATCTTTTTTTTTCGTAGAATGACATTTCTAAAGAACATGTCGTTCTGACAATGAAGCTCCTCACGCATCCAAATAATTTGCATCAGCGGTGTATGAAGTAACCATCCAAATATTGCAATGATTGAACAGCTTTTTGTTTGTGTTTGATGTTAGATATAGTTAATATTTGATACAGTTGAAAATATTTGTGAATAGTGAAATGGTAAATGGTACAGTTGATGGTGAAATGGTGAAATGAAATGGTTAAATGGTACAGTTGATTTTAATGAACTTTTTGTGGTGAAATGGTACAGTATATGAATTTTTTGTGACTGGTGTCATTTTATAATTTGTATATAATGTTTTTATAGTTTCATGTGTCAAATTTACGGTATTGAAATATTGCAGTTAACATTTAACCACAGTTCCATTTGTGCTACTATGTGATTGGTTAAGGAGAAACCCGGGTTAATGAGCCGGTCTTGGTCCTCAGCCAAGACAAAGATGCCTCTATTAGTCAAAGGGAACAGATAGCGGTCAATTAGACTATTAACTTTTTGGACTGTTATTTATCTTATCCCTGGGTATGTCTCCAGCCCATGCAAGTCGATCTCATGAACACTATGCCCAGTGTTACATATGATAGCACCATTTTTCATTTTTTCTATGTGGTTAACCATGATTACGTCTCTGTTCCCTGTTGCTGTGAGGAAAATGTCTCCCACTGTGAGCACGTCTTCTAGGGTAATCGATGCCTTCCATCATGGCTTGTAGGGCACAGATTGGGTCAATCTCAGTGACTATGACATGGGCCCCGGCTTTCTTCAAGGCAATAGTACAAGCCTTTCCAGCATCTCCATAACCACACACAACTGCCATTTAATTTGCCGGCAATGACATAATCAATAGAGAAGAGAATTAGGTCCTTTAGACGGTCGGGGAGGTAGCACTTATCAGAACCATAGTAAAACCTTTTTTTTGTAACTGAATCATTTACATTTATGGCAGAGAATAAAAGCTGGTCATCTTTTTGCATTTGATACAACGACCTCACACCAGTGTCGGTCTCCTCTGAAACACCAATGATTGATTCACTGATTTTATGATATTTCTTCGGGTCCACCAAGAGGCGATCTCTAATAATTCTAAGCATAATCTTCCTCTTGGCATTGTTGGTACTGTCAGGATCAGCTAACTTGCCGCTCTTCTCATACTCGTCTTCAGCACGAGCAACCTCGTGAACAAAGAGAGTGGCATCCCCACCATTGTCAACAATTAGGTGAGGACCTCCATCTGGCCCCCAATCCATGCATTTCTCAATGACAGCCAGTACTCCTGAAGACTCTCTCCATCCCAGGCAAACATAGATGCTGTATCTCTAGCCATAATTGCTGATACAACGGGATCAGCAATAGGGGAAGTGTTGCAGGAGCAACCACGCACCTCTGCACCAAGCGCAGCCAAACTCTCTATCAGAACCGTACTCTCTTGACACATCGGGAGATAACAAGATATGCGGGACCCTAAAAACAATTTAGAGTACTGGCCAACTTTATTACGGTAAGCCATCAAACCGTGCAGTTTATTTTCGGCGCATGAGATAAATTTTCGTGCTAACTCAACATCAGTCGAGAGTAGGTCTTCCTTCACCTTGTACTCCCGGCCGGAGCTAGTCTTTTTGACTGTTCGAGAAACTTGCACCGAGTCCTCACAGTCCCCACAGTGCCCGTTTACAGTGCACAGATAATTTCATTTTTAGGTTTCCATTTATACATATTAAATAATCCAGCGCGCAGGTTCTACGTACCTTTATGGTCCGCCTAACAATTTCAAACCAATGTGAAAATGGACAACAAGGGTATAAAGGAGTTAACAAAATATAAATGTAGACGTAGATTAAATAAAAATAGCTTACCAAAATGTGAGTTCACGTCTTCACGAACATTTTTAAATAACATAAAGTAACACGAAGGGAACAACGAAAATAAATTATTTTACATCATAATTATAAAAAATAGAAAAAATATAATAATTATTCATTGTCCTTTTCCTGAAAGCGAAAGGATGGTCAGAGAATATGGAACAGAGGCACTGGAAGCACTCAGTCAATCAGGAAAAAGATACAAAAGAAAAACAAAAGAATAATCTGAATTCAAAGAGAACC
The DNA here is from genome assembly GCA_025461125.1 of Carex kokanica. Taxonomy (NCBI): domain Eukaryota; kingdom Viridiplantae; phylum Streptophyta; class Magnoliopsida; order Poales; family Cyperaceae; genus Carex; species Carex kokanica. The sequence goes on from JAJGRX010000946.1 coordinate 30,270, forward strand.
AACGAAACGAAAAAGCTAAGGGGGTTGTTTACGGCTCTTTATCGTAATTCGTTACTCTTGCATTCGCCTTTTTTTATTTTTCATTTGAAAAAAAAAACTCTCTGGCATAAATTGAACCTTTAATTTTGTTCCTTCTGTTGTTTTCTATTGTTGTGAGTTATGACAATTTGCTTTATTCTGTTCTTAAAATGTCAAATCCTTGAACTTTAAGATTCATAATGCATCTTCACAGATTATATTTTAGAATTCAGATCCGACGAACCACATTAGATCAAATTTCTGTTAAAATTTGGGTCAAAGCTCCCAGTGACAAGTAGCATTTTTATTTGCTTTTGAAATTTATGTGACATCACAGTCAACGAGTCGCGCAAACAAACTAGCAAATTAAAAAGCAAGGACACAAATTCACCTTAATTTTACCATGGACATAGTCAAATATGAAATTGAATTTGTTAATTGAAATGAGGAATTTCCCGTCTACTACCTGATGAATGGATAATTACTAGTAATTAAAATTTAATATTCACTCAAATTAACTATATGTTCCTGAATTCTTAAGTTATATATTCATATAATTAACTCGCTTATCAAATCAAGTCATAATGATTATTTCATCAGCATATGATTCATATAACACTTGCGGAACTTTATTTCTTTTGTGTCATTTGTCTATCCAAATTATGAAGAACTAAACGGGTAAAAGTATTGGGCCCAAGTAAATATAAAACCAATCCAGATGACAGTTAAATCAAGGCAAAACAGGCTATGTGAATAAAGCGGTGCCCTTTTTGCTTTAGCAATGGTGAGAAATAAGTAGGAACTGTCGGTAATTGTAAATTTTAGCTTTTGTCAAAAGTTCCAAATATCAACGCATGATGGTGTACTGCCAATTCCTTAATCCAGAAGTGAGATTAATGGAATAGACAATTGTAGCTTTTGGCAGATGTCCAAATTTTCAACGCATGGTAGTATTTTGGGCTTGATTACAAGAGTAATCTACATTTAGATCCATTATTGGAGGAGGCACGCGTGAGCAACGCATTGGATGAGATGTTCAACATATACAACACAAGAAGAAATGTCAATCAACCGTCTTCGACCCGTCGCGGTGTTAGGTATGAATATAAATACATGTGCTTTTAATTTCTATTATTTATAAAATCTACATTATTTGACCATTATTATTTTTAATAATGACAGGAGCAACAGCAGTAGTGGTTGCTATTGGATTTGCAAGATGATGAAGACCCGCAAATGTCCCACAGTAGCACCAACGAATTAATAAGCTATTGTTTGGCGATGATGGAACATGATTCCATTGACATCCTGGAGTACTGGAAGAAAAATGCAAGTGCCTATCCGACGTTGGCGATGATGGCCCGCAACATATTTGCCGTGCCCGTGTCAATCGTCCCTTCCGAATCATGTTTTAGTTCGGCGAACAGGATCCTCACTGATAAATGCAGTAAGTTGGGTGCACATGTTTTCGAGAGACTTGTGTGCTTGAAAGATTGGATTGATGTAGAAAATCGCACATAACATGCATCCATAGAAGCAACATCATTCTGTGTCGAAACTCAAGAAAGCGGTACCGAGGTGGAGGAGGATTCAGACGGTGAGTAAGAGAGCAAACTATGGTATATGAACAACAACTTCTAAATAAGTAGTGTCAATATAAATTTCTAAACTCTTTCAATATTTATGATTATATTTTTAAAATTAAAATTTTAAACATTTCAATTATTTTTTTAAATTATTCATTTTTAAAATGTTTGTGGGAGATAAAAATATCAAGTACATATGCAATCAATCTTACTATCTTGTTGTACTATGTTGCTATATATGTACCAGAATTTACCTGATGGCTTTGCGTGCGAAGTTCTTCGAAGCAAAAGGAAGAAGATTACTCTGATACCTGCCGATTTAGATAAGGGAAGCAATATATGTACTGCAAACTACTGCAAGAATGAATGTATCAGATGCCTAGGTAAAGGTTGGCGTGAATTTACATGCATTAATGGATTGAAACAAGGGGATCTTTGCCTTTTTGAACTAAGGAAGAAAGACGAACGAGGAATGCTGACCATGGTAGTGCATTTTAATCATGAATAGGTAAGACATATATAACAATTACAGTTTGTTTGCAAAGTAATCCCCTGTTATTTTGCACTTAAAACATTGCTTGTTGATTACTTGTGAAAGTAGCAAATGGATCCGATGTAACTTGCAATGCTAGCTCATGTGTTATATGCATCTGCAATGGTACGTACCTCTTGTGTTATATAAATGTGACAGTAATACATATGCTGTTGTATTATGCGTGAGCACTAATTATTAGTTGTAATTGTAAGACAATCTAGATATAGTGATGAACGGTGTTCATTGCATAGTTGACATGCCTTAATTATTACAAGTGACATTCAATTGTGCCTAAAATGCTAGCAAGTTCAAAGCAAGCAAACCCAAAATTATTATTGCATAATAATTTGTACAATTATTTACTTCATATGTGTCGGTGAGTTAGTTGCATGTAATTGTTAGCTTGTTACATACAAGATAACATGAGAGCATGAGGTCTCATTAATTAGGGTTTGTTCACTGGTATGCAACCTTATTACAATGCCATCAGTACAAGTTTCCAAATATCTGTTGGTCCTCACCAACTAAACACCATTGACCGTTGAGAGCAAGTCATTGACAGTCTCAATATGGAAATAAATCTGCTGTTATTTCAAAGGAATATTAACAGAAACCTGTTATTCCGATCTCAATGAATAAATTTTTTCATATGCGAAAGTCGACGAAAATTTAACGGTTGGGATCGGAATAACAGGTTCCTGCTGTTCCTTTGGAATAACGGCAGGTTTATTTCCGTCTCAAGCTCGCGTATTTTGGCAAAATGAGATCATTGGTAGCCAGAATCAATAAAAGAACACTGAAAAAAATGAAGCAAGATATCAAAAATAAAATCTTATGCTACATCAAAAACAGAATTGTCCACCTGGCAATCTCTTCAATCTCAAATAATCTTTTTCAGAAGCAAATTCAGATAAAAAAAAAAACCTTCGTTTGGTCGACTGTTTTACCCAACTCCTCAACTAGGTGTCATCTATTCCTTTGAATCACAAGTAATGCACCACTCCATTCACAAAAAGTTGAAAACATAATTAGGTGAAAAATTAGAATGATGTGATTGGATAAATCTATGCGCGTGTGTGTATATAAAGCAATATAGCACCTTTAGAGAGAGATTGAATTTTGCATATAAATTAAACCATTCTTCCAACAAATCAAAGTCTTATTCGTACAAATTTATTAAATTAACACAATTGTTTATAATACAACATAATTAGCCAAAAATTATTTTATTTAGATATTAGAGAAAATCAAAACAGCTGACAAAATTTGATGAAACTTTAACCACACAAAATGCCCTAAACGTATCAAAAGGCTATATACAAAAAATTTCAATCGACACTGTTCAGAGTTCTACAAAAAACTCGAAGTGGCGCATCCAACATTCCGACTAGGAATAGAGTCTTAATTTACAAATCATACTTTATAGAACACGATAAAGTGGCTCGATATTTAAATTTGTTGTCCCCTCTTGGCATTCCAGCTGGTAAATATCATTTCTTTTTCTTTTTCTTTTTTTTTTTTTCATCCGATGCCCTACGATACAAATATTTTACTATTTTTTTAGAATTTTTGAAAATCAGTTTTTTTTTTTTTTTTTAATGAAAAGTTGTGATTTTCAAAAAATCTAAAAAAATAGAAAAAAATTTCCAAAAATGTAAAATTTGGTCTCCAAGCACATATAGAGATATAAGCAGGAAATAAAACACCCTATTTACTTCCTAAAACATGACTATTTTTATTTACAAAATTCAAATAGTCGATTCAAACCTTCCAACATGTTCTTCATATTAAAATGTGCTTGGAACCAAATTTTACATTTTTTGGAAATTTTTTACTATTTTTTTAGAATTTTTGAAAATCACAACTTTTCTTTAAATAAAAAAATAGTAAAAAATTCAACAAAGCAATGATTTTTAAAAATTCTGAAAAATAGTAAAAAATTTCTAAAAAAATGTAAATTTGGTCTCCAAGCATATTTTAATATGAAGAACATGTTGAAAGGTTCGAATTGACTATTTGAACTTTGAAAATAAAAATATGAGCGGGAATTAAACACCCTCTTTAATTTCCAAAACAAGTTAGCACATCTTATATATATATGTATTTTAAAAAAAAGTATTTAAATAATAAATTAAATATGCTCTTCGATCAATTATTTAAATTGGACGTGTATCAAATTTGAATTAATTCAGATTTTAATTGATAATTCATCATAATTTATTTAAACTTCACCCTTAATATTTTCAATTTTTTTTGATGAAAATCTAAATGTCTTTCAAATTGATCGAAATTTAATACACGTCCTATCATATAATTAAAGCAACATCTATAATTTTAATTTTGTTAATTTAAATAATATTATATAAAAAGGGAGAATTTCATGTATACCCCTCAAAAAATTCGAAATTACAAAGGTCCCCCTCTAAAAGTCATAATATCATATTTACCCTTCAAAATTTCAAAAACTCACAAATTTATCCATTTATTGCCTTTTCTATTAAAACTCATTTTAGATTTATAAAGTACTCATTTTATCCTTAATTAGAAATAAAAAAATATATAGCATGTTCAAGAGAAATGTCTGGTCTTCAAATTGATTGTTTGTGAGGACAAATAGTGTATTTTCTTACTTGTGATACACTTACGTTGTACATATTACCAGAGCCTCACTCCTAACTTATTGCATGAAACCTTGAGCTCATAAATTTTTAATTTAACTTATTAGAACTTTCAAATATTATGATTTTTTGGTTGAAGGCATTACCTTTGACTAGGGGTGTAAACGGAGCGGATAATGTTGATACCAAATCCGTATCCGTTTTTCAATGAGCGGATACGGATACGGATACGGATAGTGATCGGATATCAAAATTCAAAACCAAATCCGTCTTAAATGGATACGAATACGGAGCGGATAATCCACGGATACAGATTTGAATATGGTTACGAAACGAATAATTATCGGATAATTGAGTCATATGAACTTTAAGTACAAATACTAAATTAAAAAAATTAAAAACAATTAAGAAAAACAAAAGTAAATTAAAAAAAAGTAAAGAAATGGAGATAGAAGATATAGGAATGGAGAGGAGTTAGGGAATATTAACCGCTGAAAGTCAAGTTACAGGGAAGCGGAGAAGTTGAAATTTCGGATCCGGATAGTGCGGATATCCGCTCCGTCTATACTTTCAAAAAATTATCCGTATCCGTATCAAATTTTCCTATCCAAAAAATATCCGTATCCGTATCCGGGATATCCGTATTCGTTTAAATCCGGATTCGGATAATAAGCGAATTGGGAGCAGATATCCGGACGGATATCCATATCCGTTTACATCCCTACCTTTGACACACAATGAGATCGACAATTTAAATTTATCCTTGAAAATTTTAAAATTTAAACTATTATACTAAAATAATAAATTGTGTATGATAGAACACTAAATGAGAATTTGATCCCTCCTTATTTTTCTATGTTGTGCATCACAGAAAGCAAAATATATTAGAATATTGTCAACATGTACATTTTCTACTACTACAAAAGGCCTTTCCAAATTATTGATATGTAGAAATACTAGATGACATTTCAATTTTTGACAACCAACTTTTTTTTTTTTTTTTTCAATTTCATGGCAAAATAGCATTATTTCCTCTTTGCTGGAAAATAATCTTAGTACATGTGTTTTAAGATGGTGCTTATGAATGTGATCATTAAATAAAAGAAAGAGAAGGGAAGAAAAGAAGCGGTAAGATCAGATCTGATCGAATTCATTCGCATGCTCTAAAAAAGAAAAATCGAAGAGGAATAACACGGGAGAGGAAGGGAGATGTGAAGTGTACTTTACAAATTAAGTGGATTTTTAATGACTTTCATCACCTTCAAATCTGAATGTAGAGAGAGTAATTTTTACGGCAACTTTTCTTCTCTCTTCTATTTCTTCTCTCTACGCAGTAAAGTTGTGGAGCACAGCCTTAGTGAGTGTGGATCACAGCCTTAGAAATAAACAAGGATCAACCCTAATCGAGATAAAAACATATCAAACCATAAATAAGTTTACATGCTCTTTACTAAAAGTAAATAACAAGGATCTCTCTCGCGCGTCTTCTAGCGCTCTTAGTTGAGCATCATTCCCTTATCCTCTGAGTCAGAGTCAGATTCAGAGCGGATGCCCAAGTCAAGCATCAGCCAATTTCGGCTGGATACTTTTCTCAAACCAAGGCAAGTCCCGTGCTTTGCAATGGGGAAACAAAATATTTATTCACTAATTTTTAAATTATAAAATTACAATGTCACTAAAAATAGTTTTTGAATTTGATAAAATCATTCAACCAAATAATTTACTTTTGAGGATATATAGGTAAATGTCTAAAAACTAAAATTTTACTTTTGCGAGACTTTCATCCTTGTCAACAATTTTAGATGAAATTTCCTCTCCCAGAAGAAATTTCAACCTAGAAAATCATTATTAAGTTAATAAAAGAAATCTTAGATACAAATTTAAATGCTAATTGTAAAGAGGAAAAATTCAAATCGGAGTGATCTCCCATGCAAATGCACCGCTGTCTCTTGCGGCTATACTCCTCTTGTTTGTTTGAATTGCATACAAGTTCAAAAATTAATTATGTTCACAAAAAAAGTTGTCAAAAAAAAAAAATCCCTGTAGAGGATAAATTATCATTTCTACCTCTCTTTTCCTCATTAATGAAAACCTCACAAACGAATACAGTACATTATTAAAAGACAAATGAATACAATACAAATGAAAACTAAAACAAAGACTAAAAGTACCAGTCCACATATGGTACCGACTGGTACAAGTACACAATAAATTGCAGCAAATAGGGGTGTCCATCGGTTCGGTTCGGTTGAAACCGAACCGAACTAGGCAAACCAAAGTAATAATTCGGTTTCTAAAATATGACCGAACCGAACCAATTTAGCATTGCAACCGAATCGAACCGAAAAAACAACACAGAAAATTATTTGAAAGTAATATAAATAGAAAAAACAACTTATAAAACATCGATATTTCGTTGTAAAATTAACTGAAAAAATAGTTGTGCCTCTATTCAATGTATGAACAAACACGCATAAAAGAAATTACAAACGGAAAACTACCGTTCTTTTCACTTATTAAGTCAGCTTCCTCTTGCCGGTAGACTCTTCTAACACGCTTCAATAGTCTCTCAGACTCTGAGGCAATCAAATCTTCTAACACGCTTCATAGTATGTCATTTTTAATTATGTTTTCCATCTATTTTTCATAATTTTTTTGTTTTCTTGTGTATATTGGTAAACAAATTAAAAATATTTTTATCAGTGGGTCATGTAAATCACAAGGAACTACACATGGAAGCACCTTTTTTTGTATTATGAAATGTGTTTCTGCTGCGTTTGCTTTTATAACTTTTGCAGCTTTTGCTCTTATAATAGGACATGATGAATTGTGTATAAGAGGTTTATGCCCGAATAGGGTATTGGTACCGGACTGTACCACTGAAATTTATTGCAAAACAATTCTCAATTGTATGTATGAATTTATTGAAATTGGTTTTAATAACATTCCATTTCCTCATGTGTAGTATGTATCAGGTGGTTTTATAGGTGTACTTGGTAGTTTGTATTATGTACTGTCCTCTTTTTGTTTGTCAGTTACTTTTTTTTTTCACTTACATAGAACATGGGCTGGTATGATACTGGTACAGACCAAGTTGCAATTACACATGCTTGTTGCAATCTTTACATCAGCCTCTCTTGTGATATAAACCTATTGTGTACTCTTTTGACATAAAAAAAGTGCAATATCTATCTGTTGGGTTTTTCGTGCTACCTTTTGAACAGGCTTAAGCTGCAGAAAGACCGTAAAACAAAAAAATTTACTTCTAACTCAAGCCGAGAATTAAAAGAGGTACGTCGGAAAGACCACCGAAAGTTCATTTTCCAGTCTTTCCCTTGACATAACATTTTAATTCTACGAGAATCTACTCCTCGATTGATTTCTAAAAACTTAATCTATTTAACAATTAAATAAATTAAGATAACATTTATACCTTCATCCAAATTCGAATTGGATTTGCAGCCTGACTCAGTTTTGTAGCACCAGAAATCTAGTGCATCTATCAGTATCCACCAGGAACTACCAGAGAGCGGTTATTTCTTTTGCCAAAAATACTGAAACCGCAGTATTCGCAAAAACACTATTCACGAGAGGCGTGAAAATACTATTCACAAGATACAGATAAAATGATTCACGATCAGCCGGTAAAGATACCGCGTTTTTCGCAAAACATAAATACCGCGATCTTAGCAAAAACACTATTCATGAATCTCGTAAAAATACTATTCACGAGAATAACTATTTTATTCTCGCAAGAATATATATTTATGGGTTTATGAATTTTCTGCAAATTACTATTTGAGAGAAAATTAAAGTACGAATCGAATCGGATTCTGATTCGAACTTGGCTCGATTATTCTGATTTTTCCTCTAGCCCTCCACCCCTGTTTATAGGGTTTTGTGGCAGCTTGGGAAATTACCAAACTGCCCCTTATAGGTCGGATTAGAAAGGAAAAGACAATTTTGCTCTTGGTCCAAATTTAATTGATTTAATTTAGGCTTTTCCATTTAATTTAATTCGGGCTTTTAATTAAATTCTAATTTAATTAAGGCGTAAATTCAAAATGTGCTTTTGTCCCAAAATATTAATTCATAATTAATATTTTAATCCATATAATACACACACACACACACACACACACACACACAATTATTCTGAATAATTATATTTCTTGCGTTAGCGATTGCGATTAAAGTTATATGACGTGTCATACACGTTTATCAAATAGTTTTATCAAATATGTGTCATCCTAGCAAACTTAATCTTTTCTCGATCTTAAATAGTTTTATCATATGATTAACTCTTTAATCATACTGCATGCAGATAATCCTATTTCATCAAGAGGCCTAGTGAAACTATCACTCGTATAATAATACGAGGGACAATAGTAGTCTTGGTGAACATCTTTCCTCCGCATAAGTTATGCATACTGAAATGTTATCTGTATAACTACTTTTTACTGATAGCATTGGACAACACTCACGAATACACACTTCCTATGTAGGAAAGACGAAAATCTCATACTTTAAAACTTAACAATGAATGAAAACATTAATGACACGAACACAATCCATTTAACGTTTCATTTAGGGTCTGTCAAATACCATGTTCTCTAACATGTATCTGTGTGATTAAAATGACAACTCTTTGTCTATGGTTTGTAAAACTTAACCATCATTCAATCCACATACTAACCTTTAATTGGTTAATTAGTGTTATTTCCTAATGACCATGGTTAGAGACTTTTAAGAGTATTTATCATCTATATTACGGAGTCTTACAATTTCAAGTCATGAACTCGAAATGACTCATAAATTCGATAAATTCTCAAATAACAAAATGATATATTTATTAATCATCAATTACATGAACAAAAATATAGAATACAATTATCCTATGATTGACTTCTAGATTATTACACTAACACTATCAATACAAAACCTATGCAATTCACAGTCTGATACATAACTGTCATAAGCAAACTTTAAGTGGGCAATTGATCCATGTCAAAAAATTGAGAAAAGAAGTGATTCAAGTATTAGTAGATAGAATAAGGAAATTATGATCAGATTTGTACTTATGCAGTGCTTAACTGTATTGAAAGTAAATTGTTTGTTCCAATCCGGTGTATAATCTTATCTACCAAGCTAGGTAAGGAAGGCGTTTTGGATTATACCAGATGTAATCCTCCCATTAATGTGACCAGTGCACATATTAATAAAAGCGGGAAAAACCGGTACACAAATTTTAATTAATTATAAAGATTATTTCAACAAAAAAAACATTTTAAACAAGAACAAGAATAAAAATGACATTTTTATTTAAGTGAAAATATTTAAAGAAGATTCTACAGAGTTCTAATAAAAAATTTAGAAATGAATTTAATTTTTTTCTATTTTAATTCCTATAATAGTGTCTACTAAATAATGTTGAATTGAAATGAATTGAAATCACACCCTAAATCAAACATCTAAAACCCTAAACCCTCGGATCGAACCCTCAGCCCGTTCCTCTCAAACCCTCTAGCGGTCTGAAATCAATTGAAATCACACCCTAAATCAACATCTAAAACCCTAAACCCTCAGATCGAACCCTCAGTCCGCTCCTCTCTCATCCCGTTTGAGCGGCCTCTAGCGGTCTGAAATCTTTCCTCTGACCACTACTCCGGCGCGCTCTCTCTCTCTCTCTCTCTCAGACCACGACCTCACCATCGGTTCAGTCCGATAGACGCGCCACCTTCGCGCCTCTCTCTCCTCTCCACGTCCTTTGCGCCGACCCCTCTCCCCGACGCTACTCTCCATTCTCGTAAGCGCTCCCTATTTTTTTTTCTTTTAGTGTGCTTGCTTAGATTATAACTTTTTCATTTTAGATTTTGTCTGACATACGATGTTTTTGCACAAGCTAAAGGTTATCATTTAAAAGAGTTGTATCATTCGTTTTGTAGACGACCAATGGTTTTCAGCATTAGATGGAAAGTTATGGAAGAGGTTATATATTTTTTCTGTCTAGATATTATTATCCGTTTATTTATTTATTTATTTTGTATTTTTGATAGTCATAACCCTGCTTAGTGTATTTCAGCAGCCGCACTACATCATTAATTATGTACAGACTGTGATGAGAACCCTTGGAATAAGCAAAGTCCTAGGTAAAACAAATTAAAAAATGATGTACCATTTAATTTCTATATTATTTAACAATATGTATCTGCAAATTTAAAACAAAATTATCAAATAAGTTTAAACCTTATCATATTTGTAATGGTAAGTACACACTTCTAATTTATGCAGACTCTACACTTGTTATATCTAGTGATGGGCGTTACTTCTCAAAAGAAGCTATACAGGTTTGTTCCAATAATATCACATTTTACCTCTGGATATCAAATGAAGAAATAACATAACACGAAATTAAATGCCCCCTTTAAATTTTAATGCCAAACAATCTCTCAAATTTACTAGGTTTTAAATTATAAAGCATAATTGATAATCTATTTGATTTGTTATTTTTCAGCTTATGATAAGATTAGCTGCTGGCAACAGGGTGAGAAGGGTTTGGGTAGGAGAGAATGGGTTACTTTCTACACCAGCTATTTCAGCTATTCTGCGGGACAGAACTGGTCCTGATGTAAGTATTTTTTATGTTAGTAAAATTAAAAACTTGTGTAACCATCTTACATCAGAATTTTTTCTAAAAAATTATGGTTGATTGCTTTCAGGGCGTAAAGGCCACAGGAGCTTTCATTTTGACAGCTTGTCACAACCCTGGTGGCCCGCATGAGGTATAAATTTTCTTAAAAAAAATTCTGATTTTTAAAGGTAGTTTGGATTTCCAAGTACTGTTAAAATCTGTATTTTTTTATTCCACGAAAATCTAACCAACCATAACAATTCTCTGAAGTATCTTTTAAAATGAATGTGATAAGACTTCTCTTTTTGCTTTTTTTTTGTAGGACCTCGGTATCAAGTTCATCAATGACAACGGTGGGCCTACATCCGAGAGTCTATCTAATGTGGCAAACGAAAGTTATTACATTGCGGATGATTTCCCAGATGTGTGTTTTTTTGTTATGAAATTTTATCGAGGAATTTATGAAAGACCTAAAGCTTATAAAGTTTTATTTTATAATTCTGTTACAGGTGGATATTTCTAAGATAGGTGTTAACACCTTCGATGGCCCTGGAGGTCAATTTCAAGTCGAGGTCATCAGTTCTACTGATGATTATATTAAGCTAACAAAGTAATTTTTTTACGTCAAATTATATAAAATTTTGAAGGTAAAAATATATATATTGCTAACTACTTATTACATATGGAATTATAGGTCTATGTTTGACTTTGACCTGATCAGACAGCTGTTCTCCTCATCCAAGTTCTCTTTTTGGTATTACTTTGTAATTTCTGTTGTTTGAAGTTCTAAATTAAACTAATAATATATATATATATATATATATTTTTTTGTAAAGCAATTCATTTGTCTTCATAACAATTTCTTTGTTTTTTGTAGCTATGATGCCCTTAATGGTGCGTCTGGAATTTATGCCAAAAGAATTTTTGTTGAAGAGCTTGGAGCAGAGGAGGGCGCACTTTTGAACTGTGTTCCAACGGTAAATTTGAACATTTTTTTATTTACTAATCTATCATTACGGGCATAGTTATTCTTCATAAATGGCTCACTTAACTGCAGTGTTGTATCCAATCTCACACACCTTCCCAAGGACCTTTAGGTGCTAAGACTGGTTGTAGCAAACCAGGAGAGTGTATGTTTCCTGCTTGTGCATTTGACCAATATTAACATATTGGTGTACTTCAGTTTTTAGCCCTGGCCAGCAAACCATTTCTTGTAGAATTTTTATTGCCTCCACTGGCCATTAAACCCCAGATAGAGTCGGGTGGGGGTTGTCCAAACGGCTTTGGACAAAGTCTCATCCAAAGCCGGACCTAAACCGTCCGATCTGCATCAAAATCCGCACGGACATTTAGATTCAAGGAGCCATTTAAATTTATTAAGTTATAAATATATTTGCACGAATCTCAATACAAATCGGACGTTTGAGCTTGGCTGTGGATGAGGCTTTGTCCAAAGCCCTTTGGACAAAACCCAATCCCGATAGAGTCTATTTTTGTACCTTTATATTCCTTCATGAAGGATGAATCCTTATTTTCTTGTAAAAGGGCTACCACTAGGTTGTATGGTGCCACAGTTCAGCAGTTCTTGTATAACCTTCTCTATATTAGTTTTCTGTTGATGAGGGTATCTCTAATGCCTCAAGTTAACTGGTTTATAGTCAGGTTTTTTTTTTTTTTTTTCTTTATTTTGTCTACTTCATCCTACTAGTCTCCTTATTATTTTCATGAGGTGTTTGATGAAATTTATAAATAACATTTTTGGACATTCAACCTCACAGGAAAATTTTGGTGGCTGCCCCCCCAACTTTAATCTCACCCATGCAAGGAAGTTAGCTTCAAATATGGGGCTTGGCAAGTTACAAATATTGGAGCCACCAGAATTTGGTGCTGCAGTAGATGGAGATCAGTGCATCATTTTTGGCAAACAGTAGTTTCTCGCAAGCTATAGTATTTCATTTAGTAGTTAAAATCAACCATGAATATATGTGGGAAGAGAAAATAAGTGAATCAACCAAATATTTGTACAGTTTGCTAATTATGGTGATAATTTAAAAATATATTTTTTGTGCAAGTTTTTTTGTTACACCATCGGACTCACTCGCCATCATTGCTGCCAATGCTGTGAAGGCAATTCCCTATTTCGCCTCAGGTCTAAAAGGGGTTGCCAGGTACTTTACCATATAGTCAACAGTTGTACTACAGGTCCTGTCTTTATTCGAAATGTTTAGAATCGTTTTGGATAACACATGTACTGTTTTAACTGCAGGAGCATTACTACATCGGCTGCCCTTGACGCAGTTGCGGCAGATCTTCACCTCAAACTATATGAGGTAAAAAAACTTTGATGTTTTTCTCTTAATATATTCACCAATGATCATGTCTATAGCTTCCTGCACAAGATGTCTTTCTATTTTAGGTTCCTACAGAATCGAACTATGCAGAAAAGTTAATGGATGCAAAACTCTGTTCTATTTATGGAGACGAGAGCTTCCACACAGGTTTTGTAATTTCTTCTTAATTCCTTTTTCCTTCTTTCAGTTTTTTATATAATTTTTTTTGTATGACTGAACAATAAGGGGGGGTTTTGGATTTTGAAACCTCATGCTCCAATTAGGCAAGAATTTAGATGTATTTGGTATTGGAATCTATGCAGGTTATGATAATATCCGTGAGAAAGATGGATTATGGGGAGTTCTAGGATGGTTATCAATAATAGCTTCAAAAAACAAGGACAGACTTGAGTGGAACGGTGATTTGCTCTCAGTTAAAGATATTGTCTATGATCATTGGTCAACTTATGGTCGAAGATACTTTAAATGTTACGATTATCAGGTATTATCTCATCTCAGTTCTATTTTCGTTCATGCACTACGTATTTCTTTGGTGCTTTTTTTTTTTTCCTTACTATTCTATTTGTCTTTTTGTTTTTTGAAGGTCGTCGATGCCGAAAAAGCAAACGAATTGATGACCTATCTGTCTGGTTTGTTACCTGAGATTTCTCAATTAAATGTGTATGTTTTAATTTATTTCATTTCAAGTTATTTTATTCTACTTATTTCAGTTTTCATAATGGAACCAACTCACAAGGTACTGGTAACCACTGGTACCAGACCTTATGTACATGCATGACAAAGTTCCCCACAACATAACAAAGACTGCAGCACCTACAAAACATCCTAAAACAGATCTTTTATTTCAGTTATTTGAGTATTTATTAAACTGACACGTCATCATATATTTCAGATTAATAGAACAGATCAGTCAGGAGGTTTCTTTTGTAATCAAGGCTGATGAAATGGAGCTCAAAAACCCAATTGATGGTTCTATCAGCTCTAAAGATGGCATTCAATTTATCTTTGATGATGGTTCTCGTTTGGTATGTATTTTGTGTAATCACTCTCTTCTTTTTTTTCTTTTTTTTTTTGAAATTTGTAAGAGTATGTCAATTGCACTGATGATTAAAATAGTATTAAAACCCACATTCTGTTCTGAAACACTCCTGTTATCTATTTATCCCTTACCACCCTGTCTCTAAACCAGGCGTCTAAATACACTTCCTAACCCCCTTCGTTAGCAGTTTTTTTCTCCACAACCGGTGCTCTGCACAACTCTGTCAGCAAGCATCCTAGGGGTTAGCTGATTTTAGCTAAACACCCTCACGTTTCTCTGTTTCCGTATCATCCACCAAGTGCATATGAACCTTAAAGCCCAATCTACTTTTGCCATCCCGCCTCGCCTCTGTATCCTTTCCCACGATTCAGTCCACACCATTTGCACCGACTCACTCAGCAGGTTTGATGAGCTGGTACCCTATCATTTCCCCAGCTCTGATCCATGTTTCGACATACAGGCATAAGAACAACAAATGCAGAGCTGACTCCATCGAACGATTGTTACACTTAATTGATTTGAGCCAAAAAGTTATTTTATTCAATGGCCCTCTTGGGGTATATATAGAGTTTACAATCGTTCAACCGAACCCCTTGAATTCCTCTATATTTCCTATTTCACGAATAGGCCCCTAACATTTATACAAATACCAACACACTTCACACATTTGAAGTCCCCCACCCCCATCATTGTCTGATATACTGACTTTGCCAAGTAGCAGCCTGAACTCTCCCTTCTCCAAATGATTTTGATCTCTTTCATTCTTAAATTCAATATCCAAGTGCTCTGTTTGAGTGAGGGCTAAAATATCCAGCATCGGCCATGCTTCCCTTGGGGATATAATTGGATATGTTGGTCTTTGGTGACTTTCTTGTTGGCTCACTCGTGGCAGACCTCCCCACGAGTCATACGAAAAGGAGATGCTCATGCCGTCTCCTATCATCCCTGTCCAACTTTAGTCAAAGATTGGCCTTAACCTTTGCAATTGGCGCCAAAAGAATGAACCGTTTAAAGTCCACAAGCTCGGTCCATATGCACATGTGCCTACACTGTTACCTCGTGCAAGAATTGTATATTTTTCTTAACATTGATGTGATGTAATAATATAAATGGTTTTTCATAGTCATTGAACCTAATTGAGATGACCCGTCACATAGCTGATCATATAATTTTTTTCTTATTTCTAAGAAAGGTTCTGATGCCATTTGAATTATAATAGATTTACCGCCTCTGTGATACTGGTGCGACCATTCGCATCTACATTGAACAATGCGAGAAAGACAAAGCGAAGCTCAGCCGGGATCCACACCAAGCACTTGCTGCCCTCGTAAGTTTTGCTTCTCAACTTTTTTTTGCTCGAGATTTTCTAGGTTGTAGATATTACTCATTCTAATGATTTACTTTGATTTGTGGAGGTGGAGGTCGCGACAAAGATGCTAGACACGAAGAGCACAACTGGCTGGACTATTCCTACAATCAATTTTTGTGATATTTCACCACTACCTCTCTCCCTCGCCCTCGCTTCGACTCAGTTGAACTAAAAAAGTGAACATTTTTTTTGTTTTCAAATTTTCAACCTTATATTTTAATTGTTCGTTTGTGGACTTGCATTTTTATGGTACGCAAATTTTAGGGTCCTTGTGAACCTTGTGAGTGAGCACAAGGACATTGTTGAAGGAAAGATTGGCAAAAAATTCCTCCAAACAACTTTTAACACATTGAGCAAGTAAGTTCTTTAATAATCTATGTGTTTTTGAGAAAAAAATGTGTTTTGTGCTTCATGAAGAAGTTATTGCTCAACATTCATGAATTTTTAGGTTTACATGGCTCCCATCCTATTATTTGAGAGACACAAGCATGCGCAAAGTATGGAAAAAGCTGATAACTATATTGGACAAGTATAAAATTTTGAAAATTGGGAAATTTAAAATAACGACTATGCAAGTAAGAATAATTTGTGTACTTCTTTTGCTTCATTACATCCTTTTTAAAAATTTAAAATAATTTTTTTAAACTATGTAGATCGTTGAGGAAGACAGTGGTCACAAGTATGTGGAGATTGCATATAACATCGCAATGTACATGCTTGTATCTGACAAGGTTTCTTTTATTTTCCATCCCCATATTCTCCTCTCCTCTCTCCCCTTTACCCTTTACATTTTACTATTTGTTCTTTTCTGAATTTTGACATAAAAAATTGTATTTTTAATTTTTAGACATTTGCAAAAAATATAAACAGAAGGACACTTTTGTGTGTGTGAGTGTGTGTGTTTGGTGGGGGGGGGGGGGAGTCAGCATTATGGGGCTGTTCTGCAATTGTAGAGTATTTTATATACTCATATCTACATATATTTGTTTTATAGCAAAGTTTGGAAAGATTGATGGCACAGAAAATAGAAAGCACTGAAAAGTCAATTCAAAATATATACAGTATCTGAAGGACACTTTTGTGTGTGTCTTTGAGGGGGGGGGGGGGGGGTCAGCATTATGGGGTTATTCTGCAATTGTAGAGTATTTTAAATACTCATATCTACATACATTTGTTTTATAGCAAAGTTTGGAAAGATTGATGGCACAGAAAATAGAAAGCACTGAAAAGTCAATTCAAAAAATCGAGCGAAATGTTTTCTACAAGTGTTCGCCCTGTGGTATAAGGTAAATTTCTTTCTCTCTCCAAGTAATTTTATATATGTCACGACCTCAAACTCCATAGCAAGATCAGATCAATAGTAAGGTAAGTAAACACTCAATTTCAGAGAACTTAGCTCCAATTGATTAATAAGCAAAGTTACAACAGCGATAGCTGAGTTGGTTTGCAAGGTAGGCACTTTATTCAGCACTAACCTTCCTGTACCAGTTGCCCTCTCTCTCTCCCCTTATATTTTTACTTTGTTTTATTTTAGTTACGAAATGACGGATCTTCGTGATCTTGTTCTTCATGAAGAAGGTGAAGGTTTTTGTTGTGCAAAATGTGGTACTTTGGTAAAGACGTCATTTGGGAAAGGTGGACGGGGCAGCAAAAGGTGGGCTGAACTGAAAAAGGGAAAGGTAATACTGTTTCCTTTTTTTCCTTCCAATTAATTTACTATATTTACTTGACAGCTCTGCTCTTACCTAAACCAACACGCTTTTAGAATCCTAAATCTAATTAGAGTTTTCTAATTTATAGAAAGACTTGAGGACCGCTTTTGATGCATTAGCCAGAATTGTAGACACAGGCATATCAGAGCACTCATTTGTGGAAGCACTTGAAGAATTTGAGATGGTTATTTCATATAATTAACATTTCATTTTTCAATAATTTAAATTGTTTCAACTTCTGAAATCTAGTTAATTTCAGCATTTGTACGATGAGTTATTGGAAAGGATAGGACGGAGTAAAAGATGGAGGAAGCCAGGTCTTGTAGAGTTCTCAGAGCAAATTGGCATTGTCAACCGTGTACTAGAATACCGAGTTGAAATAATAGATGACCCACGTATGTAAATTTACTTTTCAATTCTTAACTTTAGTATCACAAGGTTAGAATATCATTATGTAAACTAAAATTTATTCTTTGCAGGTGGCTCATCATCAGCGGGCTTTTCTCCAATAACCAGAAAAGTAGTCTGAGACGGTGAGAACCATAAAATTGTTTACTTACTGATATAATACATGAAAATATTAAAAATTTATATTCAATTTCACTTCATCTGCGTACTAACTATTACAGAAAATATTTGTAATGATTTAGTACACATTCTGCTTTTGGCTTCACTTGCTAAAATGCCAAATTAAATTTTGCCTACCATAAGAAAATGCAAGTAAATAAATAATGGAAGTAAAGCAATGACTTTGAGTTGAAGCTATTTCAAAGAGCAATGACTTTTGATGTTAATGGCTTGCCATCTCAGGTGCAAGCAGGTTTGGGGGGAGAGGTGGGGTTCAGAAGGCATGCTGGCAGCCAGGTGCGGTGTGGACTCAAAATTTTGGTGATCTTTTGAATTGGGTGTTTTACTGTTTTTTGTAATATTGCTATTGATTTATGTTAAACTTCTGTGATGCCTTAGTTCTTGTGATGTTATAGGCTAGCTGTTACTGTGAGATTGGTTAGTTTGGTACCTATTTTCTTGGAAGAACAACTGTTTGGTTTCAACTAACCGTATGAAAGAACCTTGCATTGATATGTTATTGAACTTTACCTGATGATGAGGTGATTTTGGGGAAGGCTAGGATAAAATTGAAAATTGAACGGAACGACATGTGTGACTCGTACTTAAGTCGTAAGATAACAGCAACTTGATGCCCAAAATTACGTTTAAGATTCCACAACAGCATACAACAACCAAAAATGAAAAGATAATGGAAATCAATCGAACCTCTATCTGCTCTCTTGTAAAAGTTTATTAAATGGAAGTTCTTCGAGTACCACGTTTATTTGAGCATATTCAACCACTTGGCATGGAACACAGATCAGGAGCCAGCAAATTCTTTTGGAGGAGGTTTGGTGGACGATGTCTATTTGTTAAATTTTAATGGGGCAAATGTGGAGGACTAAACATGTCATTTTTTTTTATTGTAAAATTGATTGATTTGATGCAATGACGAATTTATAATTAACGGAGTTGAGGTTGTCAGCATTTTTAGTGTTTGGTACCGGTACCGGTATGACTGGCACCAAAAAATAGGTAAATTTCTTCTTTGCTGCAATGAGATTCTGCTCTTTATCTTCCTATAGCTGCGGTGCAGCAATTTGGATAAAATGACATATAGCAATCCTTCTATTAGTAAAGGACAATCAAAAGACAAAATTCAATGATATATAATCTATCAAAAATTTGGGAAAAGTATCCCTTAAATGGGGATATCAGTTTTAATTTCAGAAAAATACTTGTTAAAGCCTTCGTATTTTTACAGTAAAAGATATACCCAAATTGCAACCAAGGAGCCCTACAACAAATATATCTATCAAAACCCCAGCAAAAATAATGTATTAGTCTATAAAGTCAATCAGTATGAAGCTCAAAACATCATTTCCATGCACAAGTAACAACCAAAATGAGAATTTCCTTTGGAATTAACATACAATTTCTTTTTATTTTATTGACTCACAAGGTGAAACTGACCATAAAGTGGTTGGAAATTGAACAAAAGCAACCTGTTTTACATAAAAACAAAACCAGAAAAGGACAATTCTTCATTGATAATACATTCATTTCAGAAGCAATAGCATAGGCACCAAATTCACAAGGGTCAAATATAACAGGATGCGTTTAGAATATGATGGTCTATTGTAATATTTCTTATTTCTGTTGTATAAAAAGAGAAGCTACTGTAAGTCACAGGTTCTCTGCTTTGCTCTTTATCAATCGATTAAGGGCTCGTACTTAGAAAAGAGAAGCTACTGCTGTAATATTTCCAATATCCTCTGAGTCAGAGTCAGGGTCAGATTCAGAGCGGATACCCAAGTCCAGCATCACCCAATTTGTACTGCTCTTCTGACGATCGTACAATTGTTGAAACTAGATTTAGCGTTGTGATCAATTCTGCTTATTTATTTGTTTAATTTTTGGGCAATATGGAGGGAACAAAGATGGGTATAGTAATGGCCATTTTCGCCAATTAGAGTTTTTACGGATTCCATTGATTATATAATGCTTCTACTTTATTTGACACTTAAAGAGTAATGGAGACGTCACTTTTTATTTTACTGATTCAATCGCACCTGTGTTATATGAATTCTTCAATAATCGGTATGTTCTTTTCTTACAGAAATTTATAAATCGAGTATTAATTGCTTAAATTAAGCATCTCCATTATATGAAAAAGAAATTTTCCGAAAGGAAGGTGGTATGTTGGGTATCTTTCAAAAGAAATTAGGGAGGAGTGATACAATGATATTCTTAAAAGAGCATTCAGTTTGTTTGCCAATTGTACCGGGCTCTCCGGCCAATGAGAACACGGCACTCCGATCCACAATAGACCGAAAAGCGTAATTGATGATAATTTTTAGAGGTTCACACGTATCAGTCTAATTTGATGATAATCTGTATAGATTCGTTCTTAATTTTGTACATTGTGTATTTTTGGGCAAGCTGAGGGTAAAATCTTCTCTAACGATCGTTAGCAGGCCATTCTTGAAAGTGTATATATAGCGGTTCAAAAATTGATGCAGAGAACACAATTATGACATCTAATTTGCTGAATGAATTTGGTAATATATCATGCCTACCATGAATTTCATGAGCATATAAAGTGTCAGTATAGTGAATTTATAGCACAGTGCACAGTTAAGACTGGAACTAAAAGTTTAATAAATTATTTGCAAATCATTTGTTCATTTGTAAAAACCTATAATTATGATTAACTCCATTTATGTTTGGAATTTTTGTTTCGGTGTAATTAAGGATGGATTTTTCTTCTATTGTTGGCTGTTGCAAACTCAAAGTTGTACCAGATCTCAATGCTCTCTGGTCTGGTTGGTTACTGGTACTGCACTAATTACAATCAACATGTAATCTCATATATCAAATACTTGGCTACTGTAAACACGTATGAGATACAGTGAGTATCGACTATCTGCATGATATTATAAACCTAGAATAACAAGTATCATCTGCATCCATGAGGTAACTCGACAAATTTAAAGACAAGTGAAAATTTGATGTTTTATGACCGTCACCTTAGAAATAAACAAGGATCAACCCCAATCGAGATAAAAATATATCAAACCATAAATAAGTTTACATGCTCTTTACTAGAAGTAAATAACAACAATCTCTCTCGCGCGTCTTCTAGCGTTCTTAGTCGAGCATCATTCCCTTATCCTCTGAGTCAGAGTCAGATTCAGCGCGGATGCCCAAGTCAAGCATCAGCCAATTGCACTGCTCTTCTTCAAGAGCCTGCATACAAATAAAAAAAAAGTTTGAAAACATTATCATCTCAAACACTGAAAAACAAGTGCAAGGGAGGACTGAGTTGTATATATGACACCTAACCTGACCTCCAATTCACCCTGTGTCACTCGCCTAAAAACTAACTAAACAATGCAACACATTGAAAAGAAAGTACAAGACAAGACAGACAGCTATCTAAAGCTGACCTGCAATTCACCTGGCACTTGGTTAGAAACCAACTGAAATAGTAACACCATGTACCAGACAGGGCTGATATGTTATATAATCTGACCTCCAATTCACCTAACCAAACCCCGCATTACTATCCCACTGAAAAACAAGAGACACACACACACATCAACCACACATGATGAGACAGAGAACCTTCAAATCATCATGAAGAGAGGGGTATTCATCTGTCATTATAAGCCGTTCTACAGATTGAATTGATTTCCAGATCAAGCGCTGTAGTTGTAACTCTAATTCAGTTTCCTATATAGAATAAAACATTAACGTCAGTAGAAATGATCATATTCAGTTGCTTGTCTTGTATCTCCTTGTGAAATGGGTCAAACCTCTACATTAAGATAACATCATCTAATCGACTATTTGAAGACCATCATACATACTGTACAACACCAAAGTTAGGTAAGGTAAGATGATATTTAGTTGGATTGAGGCAGAATGGCACAATTGGGGGTAGCTCCGGATACCTCAAGTGGCCAAATCAGGGAACCTGGTACACCTCAGGATACCATTACCAGCAGGCTTTTGAATTTGAGGAGGACAGTACAAGTAGAATTAAGTTGAAATCCCGTCCCGTCCCGTTGACTGACATCAGAACAGAAGTAATATAATATTGTTAGAATTAATATTGAAAACTTAGTAGTTAGTAACTTAGTACCTCATCTATTATGTCTAAATTTATTTGGATAACAGCATCATTAGTATCTATCACATCCAGAAAAAAAGCTTTGTTCCAGTGGATGTCTAATATTTCAACGTCAAATGGTGCAATGCTCTCAAAGTTGAGGGAACCCTTTACTAACTGCATGCAATCGAGATTAGATTAGATTAGATTAGATTTTACAAGAAATTGTAAAAGAAACAGATAATCAATTAATTATGTTAGTTTAAAAATATACAGAGAGAGAGAGAAAGCATAGAAGAAATCATCTCACCTCTCTTATCAGTTGGGTGAAATGATTAATTTCCTTTTTTGCTTTGTTGATGAACTGGTCACACTCATACTCCTCTCTCTCAATTTCATATGGATTTTCTGTAATTGAAAGTTTGTCGGTCTTCCTCTTAATAAAGTCGATCTGCTCCTGCTCGTTCAATTGCATTTGCATGCCGCTACTTGAACTTGCTTTGACTGCCGTGCCCGTGTGGATTTCCATCTGTGTGCCACATACACATACACAACACAGGATTAAAACAAGATATACAAAATCAACACTAGATGTATTATATTATATTATCTCCTCCAATCCTAACAAAGATCGTGTGTGTGTGTGTGTGTGTGTGGGTGCATCCCCTTTGCTGATTGAAGGAACGGTCAGCTCTGAAACTGAAAGCCCCACATGCAAAGCAAAGCAAAAGAGCGAACTTGACCCAGTAATGAGATGAATCAAGAAAAATACAAAAAAGTTGCTCGTATCGTATATAGCGAAATTACCGTCAAATTGAAATTGAATTGAAGGATGAGAACGACCAGAGACGCAGTAGATCTAAATCAAGCGACGCAGAAAGAGAGAGAGAAAGAGGATCGATGTGCCTGGCCTGACCGCCTGAGAAATCGCGAGACGGGGTCACGGGAGGGAGGAGAGAGATTAGGTCAAGAAATCAGAATAAATGATTTATTTGATCGACCCAGAGACGCCCGGAAACCTACGAATTCGCATCCTCTGAGATATCGCATATTTTGCGTGACTTTTTGGAAAATCATAACCGTTCAAATTCGTTCTGCACGCATCTTAAAGATTAAATAATGCTGATCCGAATAGGCACCGGACACCTTGCTCACGCAAAATATGAGATATATACGCACTCGAAACGTACTGGAATAGATGGTTACAAAATTGGGCTGGCTATCATCGGCCCATATACTTTTATTTATTTATTATTTACTTGTTTGACATTTTCGGCTGGATACTTTTCTCAAATTATAAACTTCTATCTCTCTCTTTCTTCTAAGATTTTTTTTTTTTTTTTTGAAAGCTTGTCAGAGGAGGCTGACAAGTATATATTAGAATAAGATAAAAGCAAGTTGTACATAATCCGGCCCATCACCATAGACAAATTTGGTGCATGGGAACACCGCATCCTACGCCAACAGTGCCATGCACTACGCCTCATGGCATGCTACCTGGAGCCAGAGCTAAGACTAAACAGAAATAAAAGAAAAACAACAGCAAGACTAAAACTAGCAAAAATAAAACAAAAAGGAAACAATAGAATTTTAAACACAATTTTTAACACCATTCTTCTAAGATTTTAAACACAATTTTTAACACCATATGCATGTACCACACAGACAGGGCTGATATGTTCTATAATCTGACCTCCAATTCACATTACCAAACCTCGCATTACTATCTGGTAGGGCTGCACAAAAAATTCGTAGTTCGTAATTCGATTCGAGTTCGATTCGAAAAGGTTCGTAAAAAGTTCGATTCGAAATTGAGTTCGTTCGAAATTAATTCCAACCAAACTTAGTTCGAAATTAATTCAAACCAAACTCAAACTGGACCTAGTTCGTTCGAAATAGGTTCGCAAACCAAATTTAGTTCGAAATTAACTCAAACGTGAACCGTTAATTTCTGCTGATAACTTATGTTCACTGATGAGCCGTCCAGTTCATAATTGCTTTCAATTCTGACTTCTGAAAATTGTTTTTTGAAACAGAAAGCCCGGTCCAATTACAAGCTCAAATAAAAAAAATTCAACAACAAGGCCCAAAATAGAAAAATTAAACAAAACCAGCCATAACCCATAATCGTTCTACTCTAGTCCCTAGCCGACTTTCCCTCTCTGTTGGTTGCGAACTTGTGATACCAAAGTCCAAACCCTAGAGTTTCCCTCTGTTGGCTACTTGGCTGCGATACCAAACCCTAGACTCCTAGAAGTTGCGATGCCTTGGAAATAAGGCCGGACCAAGTGAAAGACAACCCTCGTAGAGGAAGACTCGAACTATCTATTCTAATTTGAAACTGGGACCGGCCGTGAGGCGAGGCGAGGCGACGCTCGTTGATCTCTTTTGAATTGTCAGGTAGGTATGGGCTGATAAAGATATTCGGTTCATGTTGATACCAGAAATTTAGCTTTTCATGGTAGGATTCTGAGTTTTTCGAGTAATCCAGGCTAATTATGCAAAAATAGTGTGTGATGTTGAAAACCTTGCTACTGCATCTATAAATTAATTTGTAGATGTTCAATAGCTAGTTTAATGAAGCGAAATATATGGCTGAAGCTTTGGATACCTGTGAGGGTTTTTCAGTAGCTAGTGCCTAGTTGTAATGAACTTTAATGTTTTATTTAGGATAATATTTGGGTTTGTAATAATGCTAAGACTTTGGTGATTGTTCTGTACTTCTATTGATATTTGAATTGTACTTTGAATACTTTGGAGTGCTTGAGTTTTTATTTAAATTGTACTTCTATTGATATTTGGGTTTTATTTAAATTGTACTTTGAATACTTGAGTTTTTATTGAAGTGCTGTAATTTTGCACTATGGCCCGATCATAAGTCATAACTCGTAAGTCGTAACAAAGTTCGTAAAGGTTCGAAATTGAGTTCGTAAAAACTTCGGTTCGAAATGAAGTCCGTTCGAAATTGAGTTCGTTTGAAATTAATTCAAACCAAACCTAGTTCGAAATTAATTCAAACTAAACTCAAACTGAAGGTAAGTTCGATTCGGTTCGGTTCGTTTGCAGCCCTACTATCGGCTATAGCTCTTATGAATAATTGATTCGGCATAGCAACTATTCCAACATGAATCCAGATAAACGAGACATTATCTTTGATTTTATTAATGAAGTTATTCACACACGCAAACCAATACAATATGAATTATCCCTTAAAAATATTCTCAGCTACATTCCTGTTCATCTATCAATTTTGTACATTTCATACAAAAGTTTCCTTTTTCATTCCCAATACCAATGAACTACTACCGGGTATAGCTCTATTATCACGAGAAAATTTATTATTATATTCCTCATAATTAAAAATCTTGCCGAGTGTACCGTAAAATTAGATATTAATAAAGTTGCATGTATACTAAATAGGGGTGAAAGCCGAGCGGATAACGCTGATTTCAAATCTGCATCTGTCTTTGTACTGTACGGATGTGGATAGTAAACTGATGTCAAAATTCAAAGCCACATCTTAAAAAAGATCGGACGGTACGTGGAGATTCATTAACTCAAAAGATTCCTTTTAAGTTAATGCAGAGGATACAAATTCCACTATTCACAGGGTTGATGCTATATATATATATATATATAGAGAGAGAGAGTGCTACTGATTCAAAATCGGGTTTTCAAAGTTCAAATGGCCGATCCGAACCGTTCAAGTTGTTCTCCATATTGAAATCTGCTTGGAGACCAAATTTTACATTTTTTGGAATTTTTTTACTATTTATTAAGCCACCTTGAAAATTGCTGATCACATGGTCTAGAATTTTGTTGCACTGTTTTTACTGTTCACCAGTATCAGCAATTTTCAAAGTGGCTTAATAAATAGTAAAAAAATTCCAAAAAATGTAAAATTTGGTCTCCAAGCAGATTTCAATATGGAGAACAACTTGAACGGTTCGGATCGGCCATCTGGACTTTGAAAACCCGATTTTGAATCGGTAGCACTTCGGCCGAAGTGCTACCGAAAGCACATTAGTCTATCTCTCTCTGTATATATATATGTAGAATTCGGCTAAATTACTTCTGGAAGCACTTCGATCGAAGTGCTTACGAGTCAAATTTAGCCGTTTGATGTTCGAAACGTCGAACTAATAGCTCAATAAATTGGTTATATAATAAATATGTAGAATACCGATTTTTACTATTTTTGAAACTTTTTAACTATTTTTTATGATTTTTGAAAGATGGAATGAGTAGCATGCAACAGATGACTTGGTATTATTCTTAGTAAATATTCTTGTTTTGGAATGTTTATTGTGCATTAGTGTTGTGTAATACAATTATAATTCTACTCGAGATTTTTTTTTTCTTTTGTTGTTGTTGGGTAACATCTCAAATAAAATTGAAGCTTACTTGAACGAAACCGTTTTTTTTTTCTTTTGTTCAAAGATGATGAATTAATTTGATTTATTTAGTTATTTGTTTCACATACGAATTAAATATCAGACACCAGGTTTAGCATGAACATGATACCATGTCTTCATTTTTTCCAAGTACATTAGTTGTGTTTCCGGCATGATACCATGTCGATATATATTTGAAAATTTAATTGCAACTCTGTATGAAACTTCAATTCTAAATTGTTGAGAACTGGTACCAGATCAATAACATAAAGATTGATATAATTGCTCTAGGCTGGTGCTCTGGTGAAAGTATATAGTTATGATACAGTACTGGTGACACATGGTGGAGTAGAGATATATGGGTCAAGGTCTCCACACTGATAAGTCTCAATTATATATACTTTTGATTAAGGTTTAACCTAAAAAACTAAGCCAATTTCCTTGTATTTTAGTGTAATTTTGTGTTAAAATATGTCAAGAACCAAGTTACTGCCAAAGTCTATTTAAATTACAGAAATTGGAGCAAATTGTAGATCTTCTCGCAAGCTTTCCGAAAAGTGGTAGAATACTGAAAACGGAGTTACGGATCATGATCTATGCCCGTTTGAAGTTCATTTTCACAGAAATCCAGAGAGTTTTGCGTGTACAAGAATTTCGTGCGGGCCGCACAACGGGCCGCACAGAATTACAGCTGCCGACATACAGTTCGTATTTTGGCCATATCTTGGTCATACGAACTCCGATTTGGGTAAATAAAAGCTTGACAAAATCAGGACAAAAATATCTACAATTTCATGAAGGAAACAAATCTAAATTCTGAATGTAGAATTTTGTGCAGCCACACCAATGGCTGCACCAGCCTAGATTTGGACAGATTTTATTGCCAACTTCGTCCGATTCACTTACAGATCTTGTTTACTTGCTCCCAAAGTTACAAAAATTGCTATAGATTGGCAGGGAGGCAGCTGGAGATGACATCTTTCATTTTTATGTTTTATTTTGCAAACTTCTCTATTTTTATTTTCTCTTCTCCACGTGATCGAAGGCGATTGGATTGAAGGATTGAAGGCTTACTCGAGCGAGAATAACTGAAGATAAGGAGCGGCAAACTAGGAGATTGGTGTATTCTCTTCTCTTATTTGTTTTTCTAGGTTTTTATCATGTTTTCTCTTTATTTTCTCTTGGATGTTAGTGCATCCATGAGAGGCTAGTTTCCTCTCTAAGGGCTTAGGCTAAAATCATGAACTTGTGTTAGATTTGTACTTACTTGGATATTTGTTATAGATAATGATTGTTTGATGCTTGATTGATCTTGTTAATTTTATTATTCATGTGCTTGTGTAATTTGCGATTTGTTAATTAGTGTCCCGCTTAGGTTTAACCAACTTAAGGTGTTATGATCAAAGAATTGATAGAACCAAATTACTTGCATGAATAACTCTAGGATTGAGATTAGAAATGACCAAATCTATTTCTTAGTCCGGAACCACAAGAACAATGGTTGAATTGAGGTGAATGACTTAATCGTGAAGCCTCATATTCGATTGGGACCCCTAAAATTGAACCAAATTTTGGTGTGAAGAACTTAATCGTGAAGTGTCGATATTTGGAAAAGGCTAAACATGTGCTTATGGTCTAGATAGTTAGGGTGAATGACTTAATCGTGAAGTCTGAACTATTTAGACACGTCATTAATTCACGAAAGTGACCCTTCTTGACTATTAGGTTTAGAAACCCCAAAATTACAAACATGAATTTAGAAACCAAGTAAGTGTAAATTTGACCAAGTGATTGATAGCCGATAGCTCTTAGATTCCATCTCCCTGATTACAAACTCCTTTTTAATTGTTTGTTTAGAATTGTTTTGTTTAAATTCAACTCCTCTTTGGGTATTAAACCCACAATTTCAGTTTTACAACAAACCCCCCCATTTACTCTATTTGAATTATTTTATAATTAATTAGTTTAGTAAAAAGTAATATTTCCTGTTATCTTTGAATCGATACCCATAATTACTACAGGGATAGATTGTGCGCTTGTAATTCAATCTAACTTTGCGTATTTAGGGTTTTATAAATTTAAAGCAAAGAGTGTACGAAATAGACTATTTATCTCTATACCCAAAATACACATAACACACAAAATTAGCTCAAATTGCAACCTCTTGCTTCAACATCCCTCTTAACTTTGTTTTTATATCGAAGACAGGTACCGATAAGGTAAATATAGCTCTTATTTGTCAGAGATTCGTACAATTATGGGCATTTAAGCTTATATTGGTTTTTGCTAGTCTGTTAATGCTGCCTACCAGATTAGTACCAGTTTGTCTAAGTAACATTTTTGGCCATTTAGATTCCATGCAAAATATAGTGCGTTCGGCATGTTTTGGGAGATGACAATGTCCATAGGTAATACTTTTACAGGATTCTTCAATTAGTTTTGTTGGATATATAAGTTATTTTACAGGATTATGTTCCATAGTTTTATAAGATATATGAGTTATTTTACATGATTCATGCTTTAATTTTATAAGATGTATGAGTTATTTTACAGGATTAGGACTTGTTTTATATTATGTTATTCATACCTATTTGGTTTTGGGAAATGACACTGTCCATAGGTAATACTTTTACAGAATTCTTCAACTAGTTTTGTAGGATATATGAGTTATTTTACATGATTATGTTCCATAGTTTTATAAGATATATGAGTTATTTTACATGATTCATGTCTTAGTTTTACAAGATGTATGAGTTATTTTACAGAATTAGGACTTGTGAGTGTTTTCTTTAAAATTATCTATGCAACATTTTACAGTATTCTTCAACTAGCTTTTCATGATTCTGCTAATGATTTACAAGATTAGGTGTTAAAATACATTAAACTATTACATAATATACTTAACTGTTTTGTAGGATGCATGAATAATTTTACATGATTCATGCCATAGTTTTGTAGGATGTATGAGTTATTTTACAGGATTCATGCCTTAGTTTTATAAAATGTATGTGTTATTTACAGGATTAGGACTTGTGAGTATTTTCTTTAAAAATCATAGTTTTATAAAATGTATGAGTTATTTTACAGAATTCATGCCTTAGCTTTATAAGATATATTAGTTATTTTACAGGATTATGACTTGTGAGTGTTTTCTTTAATTAAAAATTATCTATGCAACCTTTTTACAGTATTCTTCAACTAGTTTTGAAATGATTGACAGAATTAGGTGTTGAAATGTATTAAACTATTACATAATATACTTAACAGTTTTGTAGGATATATGAGTTAGTTTATAGGATTCATACTATAGTTTTATAAGATGTATGAGTTATTTCACATGATTCATGTAATAGTTTTATAAGATGTATGAGTTATTTTACAAGATTCATACAATAGTTTTATAAGATGTATGAGTTATTTTACAGGATTCATGCCATACTTGAAGTTATTATATATTAATATGTTGATATCATTTTTTTTTCTTTCAGCTAAAGCTTCTTGGAAATATCTTGGTATTATTCATCAGAACTGCCCAAAGTAGGCACTAAAATCGATGGACTGTGCTATTTTTTTGCTGCGCTATGTGTACAATCTGATCACTGAGATGCCTATGAACTGTACACAGGTAATTTTATGATGTATATATTTTACTTTCAAATACCCGTAAACTTCCATTTCACCAACATTAACATTACATATTTCCTGATATTACATATTGTATACCCCTGATAACTGATATTACATATTTCCTGATATTACATATTGTATAAATAGGGTAGTGTATACCCCTGATAACTGATATTACATATTTCCTGATATTACATATATTCTTCATTTATCATTAATTTCATAGTATTTTACATACTTCATAAGTAATTTCACAGTATTGACATACAATTTTACAGTATTAACATTGTTCTTTTTACAGTATTGTTTCATTCATCATTCATCATTAATTTCACAGTATTTTACATACTTGAAAAGTAATTTCGCAGTATTGACATACAATTTTACAGTATTCACATTGTTGTTTTGCAGTATTTGTTTCATTCATCATTCACCATTAATTTCAGTATTTTACATACTTCATAAGTAATTTCACAGTATTGACATATAATTTTACAGTATTCACATAATTATTTTACAGTATTTGTTTCATTCATCATTAATTTCACAGTATTTTACATACATCCTAAGTAATTTCACAGTTCTGGCTAATTGTGCTAACCTATGCGCCCTATCATTTTCCTCTCGACTGATGTGTATAAATCTAAATCCCTTACAAATCTTTTTTTTTTTTGTAGAATGACATTTCTAAAGAACATGTCGTTCTGGCAATGAAGCTCCTCACGCATCCAAATAATTTGCATCAGCGGTGTATGAAGTAACCATCCAAATATTGCAATGATTGAACAGCTTTTTGTTTGTGTTTGATGTTAGATATAATTAATGTTTGATACAGTTGAAAATATTTGTGAATAGTGAAATGGTAAATGGTACAGTTGATGGTGAAATGGTGAAATGAAATGGTTAAATGGTACAGTTGATTTTAATGAACTTTTTGTGGTGAAATGGTACAGTATATGAATTTTTTGTGACTGGTGTCATTTTATAATTTGTATATAATGTTTTTATAGTTTCATGTGTCAAATTTACGGTATTGAAATATTGCAGTTAACATTTAACCACAGTTCCATTTGTGCTACTATGTGATTGGTTAAGGAGAAACCCGGGTTAATGAGCCGGTCTTGGTCCTCAGCCAAGACAAAGATGCCTCTATTAGTCAAAGGGAACAGATAGCGGTCAATTAGACTATTAACTTTTTGGACTGTTATTTATCTTATCCCTGGGTATGTCTCCAGCCCATGCAAGTCGATCTCATGAACACTATGCCCAGTGTTACATATGATAGCACCATTTTTCATTTTTTCTATGTGGTTAACCATGATTACGTCTCTGTTCCCTGTTGCTGTGAGGAAAATGTCTCCCACTGTGAGCACGTCTTCTAGGGTAATCGATGCCTTCCATCATGGCTTGTAGGGCACAGATTGGGTCAATCTCAGTGACTATGACATGGGCCCCGGCTTTCTTCAAGGCAATAGTACAAGCCTTTCCAGCATCTCCATAACCACACACAACTGCCATTTAATTTGCCGGCAATGACATAATCAATAGAGAAGAGAATTAGGTCCTTTAGACGGTCGGGGAGGTAGCACTTATCAGAACCATAGTAAAACCTTTTTTTTTGTAACTGAATCATTTACATTTATGGCAGAGAATAAAAGCTGGTCATCTTTTTGCATTTGATACAACGACCTCACACCAGTGTCGGTCTCCTCTGAAACACCAATGATTGATTCACTGATTTTATGATATTTCTTCGGGTCCACCAAGAGGCGATCTCTAATAATTCTAAGCATAATCTTCCTCTTGGCATTGTTGGTACTGTCAGGATCAGCTAACTTGCCGCTCTTCTCATACTCGTCTTCAGCACGAGCAACCTCGTGAACAAAGAGAGTGGCATCCCCACCATTGTCAACAATTAGGTGAGGACCTCCATCTGGCCCCCAATCCATGCATTTCTCAATGACAGCCAGTACTCCTGAAGACTCTCTCCATCCCAGGCAAACATAGATGCTGTATCTCTAGCCATAATTGCTGATACAACGGGATCAGCAATAGGGGAAGTGTTGCAGGAGCAACCACGCACCTCTGCACCAAGCGCAGCCAAACTCTCTATCAGAACCGTACTCTCTTGACACATCGGGAGATAACAAGATATGCGGGACCCTAAAAACAATTTAGAGTACTGGCCAACTTTATTACGGTAAGCCATCAAACCGTGCAGTTTATTTTCGGCGCATGAGATAAATTTTCGTGCTAACTCAACATCAGTCG
The DNA here is from genome assembly GCA_025461125.1 of Carex kokanica. NCBI lineage: Eukaryota > Viridiplantae > Streptophyta > Magnoliopsida > Poales > Cyperaceae > Carex > Carex kokanica. The sequence continues at coordinate 63,084 of JAJGRX010000946.1, forward strand.
AGAGTAGGTCTTCCTTCACCTTGTACTCCCGGCCGGAGCTAGTCTTTTTGACTGTTCGAGAAACTTGCACCGAGTCCTCACAGTCCCCACAGTGCCCGTTTACAGTGCACAGATAATTTCATTTTTAGGTTTCCATTTATACATATTAAATAATCCAGCGCGCAGGTTCTACGTACCTTTATGGTCCGCCTAACAATTTCAAACCAATGTGAAAATGGACAACAAGGGTATAAAGGAGTTAACAAAATATAAATGTAGACGTAGATTAAATAAAAATAGCTTACCAAAATGTGAGTTCACGTCTTCACGAACATTTTTAAATAACATAAAGTAACACGAAGGGAACAACGAAAATAAATTATTTTACATCATAATTATAAAAAATAGAAAAAATATAATAATTATTCATTGTCCTTTTCCTGAAAGCGAAAGGATGGTCAGAGAATATGGAACAGAGGCACTGGAAGCACTCAGTCAATCAGGAAAAAGATACAAAAGAAAAACAAAAGAATAATCTGAATTCAAAGAGAACCAACGAAACGAAAAAGCTAAGGGGGTTGTTTACGGCTCTTTATCGTAATTCGTTACTCTTGCATTCGCCTTTTTTTATTTTTCATTTGAAAAAAAAAACTCTCTGGCATAAATTGAACCTTTAATTTTGTTCCTTCTGTTGTTTTCTATTGTTGTGAGTTATGACAATTTGCTTTATTCTGTTCTTAAAATGTCAAATCCTTGAACTTTAAGATTCATAATGCATCTTCACAGATTATATTTTAGAATTCAGATCCGACGAACCACATTAGATCAAATTTCTGTTAAAATTTGGGTCAAAGCTCCCAGTGACAAGTAGCATTTTTATTTGCTTTTGAAATTTATGTGACATCACAGTCAACGAGTCGCGCAAACAAACTAGCAAATTAAAAAGCAAGGACACAAATTCACCTTAATTTTACCATGGACATAGTCAAATATGAAATTGAATTTGTTAATTGAAATGAGGAATTTCCCGTCTACTACCTGATGAATGGATAATTACTAGTAATTAAAATTTAATATTCACTCAAATTAACTATATGTTCCTGAATTCTTAAGTTATATATTCATATAATTAACTCGCTTATCAAATCAAGTCATAATGATTATTTCATCAGCATATGATTCATATAACACTTGCGGAACTTTATTTCTTTTGTGTCATTTGTCTATCCAAATTATGAAGAACTAAACGGGTAAAAGTATTGGGCCCAAGTAAATATAAAACCAATCCAGATGACAGTTAAATCAAGGCAAAACAGGCTATGTGAATAAAGCGGTGCCCTTTTTGCTTTAGCAATGGTGAGAAATAAGTAGGAACTGTCGGTAATTGTAAATTTTAGCTTTTGTCAAAAGTTCCAAATATCAACGCATGATGGTGTACTGCCAATTCCTTAATCCAGAAGTGAGATTAATGGAATAGACAATTGTAGCTTTTGGCAGATGTCCAAATTTTCAACGCATGGTAGTATTTTGGGCTTGATTACAAGAGTAATCTACATTTAGATCCATTATTGGAGGAGGCACGCGTGAGCAACGCATTGGATGAGATGTTCAACATATACAACACAAGAAGAAATGTCAATCAACCGTCTTCGACCCGTCGCGGTGTTAGGTATGAATATAAATACATGTGCTTTTAATTTCTATTATTTATAAAATCTACATTATTTGACCATTATTATTTTTAATAATGACAGGAGCAACAGCAGTAGTGGTTGCTATTGGATTTGCAAGATGATGAAGACTCGCAAATATCCCACAGTAACACAAACAAATTAATAAGCTATTGTTTGGCGATGATGGAACATGAATCCATTGACGTCATGGAGTACTGGAAGAAGAATGCAAGTGCCTATCCGACGCTGGCGATGATGGCCCGCGACATATTTGCCGTGCCCGTGTCAACCGTCCCTTTCGAATCATGTTTTAGTTCGGCGAACAGGATCCTCACCGATAAACGCAGTAAGTTGGGTGCAAATGTTTTCGAGAGACTTGTGTGCTTGAAAGATTGAATTGATGCGGAAAATCGCACGCAACATGCATCCATGGAAGCAATATCATTTGGTGTCGAAACTCAAGAAAGCGGTACCGAGGGTGGAGGAGGATTCAGACGGTGAGTAAGAGAGCAAACTATGGTATATGAACAACAACTTCTAAATAAGTAGTGTCAATATAAATTTCTAAACTCTTTTCAATATTTATGATTATATTTTTAAAATTAAATTTTAAACATTTCAATTATTTTTTTAAATTATTCATTTTTAGAAATTACTAACAAAAAAAAAGTTAGAAACTCCGCCTATGTTATTTTACATAGCCGATTTTAAGCCCGGAATAAAAGAGGAGGGTAACTTTGAAATAATAAAGTATTGAAATGTTATTAATTTTGATTTATATTTTATTATAACTTTGAAATAACAATAAAATTGTTGAGTTGAAAAAAAAAAGAATGGGCCAGCCCGCCAGCGCAGCAGCCTCAAAAAAAAAAAAAAACCTGCTGAACCTTGAATCGGACCGAACCGTATTAATTTAGACCACGGTCCAAGTATGAGTTCGGCCGACCCCCAATAATTAAATCCGCCGGATCCGACTGTGTAACCCGCCTAACCGTGTGAACCGTGGCCCGGCCGGATCTGGACTGGCCCGGACCGTTCAAAACCCTAAAGAGCCACAGAGGAAAAGGGTTTCTTTCTTTTCCTTTTGCTGAAAGTAGAAGTAAACGTAAAGCAGTGGTGCTTGAGAACTGTCATACGCTTTCTCTTCTAGCTTTGTAGGCTTTTCCAGAGTACTATTTTGACCCTTTCTTAACGCCTTCTCCCTTAAAGTGCTCAGTTGGAGTGTTTCTTTTTGTCCCTTTTTTCTGTTTCTTCCTTTTTTGTGAAAGATTGGAGTGGTGGGGTTTTAAAATAAATGTTCCAGCTAGAATGATGCCAAACTGACAAGAGTAATTAATGAAACTTTCTCGTGATTCAATGTATATTTGGATTCGGAGATTTGTAGGTTAGGAGAATCAGTCATTTCACCTTTTATTGATTCAGTTGTCAAAAACAAGCAAGGGGGAAGAAAAGAAACCAGAGAGAGGAAATATAGTGAGCGAGACAAAAAGGGGTGGCGAATTGGGGAAGAACAAAAGAGAGAGAGAGATCTTGAAAGGAGGTAGCGAATTAAGTCCAAGAATGAACAAATTTTATGTGGAGATGGATGCTTCATTTATGCATACAATGGCAAGTTCTCTTTTTATTTTTTATTTTTAATAAAAGGCAGTTGTGCCCATTTCATTTCAATCTGATCCAATCTCAGATATACATGCACATCTGCCTCCATGTCCCTATAAACACAATCCTTGCCCTATTACTAATATCTGTGTATTACACTCGAGCATATTATAATACAACGGCAAGTTATGCCATTTTTTTTTTTTTTTTTAATTATACTGTCTCCTTGATATTTTTTTTACTTTAGTCCCTCAAATTTTAAGTTCTTCTTACTTAGCTGCCGATGACAAATACTGTTTATCTCCTTTCGTATAATGTTGCAGAATATTCCGAAGAAGTTTGCAAAAATGTTCAAAGGATCCATGAGCGAAAACATTAAACTTGAAGGTCCAACCGGAATTACTTGGAAAGTGAAAATGATCAGGTCAAACAACACATTCGCTATGCGATTCTGGTTGGAAAGACTTTGTAACTGCTAATAAAATAGATAAAATGATGTTTTAGTATTTACATACAACGGTAACTACTCTTTTAAAGTAGAAATCTTTGATTCAAGCGGATGTGAAAAAGCTGCTCCTGCCTCTGCAAAAAAAGTGAAGACGGAGACGGAGATGGAGTCAGAGTCGAACAACAGTTCGATTCGAGTAACTAATGCACCTCACCGCAAGGTTAAGAAAGAGAACACATCTTTATCTTCATCCACCAGCAGCGATACTGGATCTTCTCGCGATATTTCATCTTGTGCTGCTCGATCGCTTGTGAATAGAGAGAGGGTTTGTTGTAAGAGGAAACAAACAGGTTGGTATATATTTGTAATTTTTTAAAAAGTAGGTAGATCAATATATAATATGATAGTACTGTAACAGGAAACTGAAAATTCTATTACTTGTGATCAAATAAAAAAAAAAAAGTATTCTCTTGGGATCAAATAACCTCATATATCCAGGTGTACATACCAAGCATTTATGCAAATATGGTCAGACTTCTACTTGAATAATTTTATTTTCCAAAATTCCGGGCCAAATTAAGAAGATCATATGGTAGGTAGCAGCAATGTTTCTCGAAGTTTCTAAGCCATATAAATTTCGGCTGGACCTACAATTAATTCAGATAAACAGCATCAGCAAAGCAAGCAAGTTCGACATTTCGAATTAAATAATTTTCATACATATTTATTGATTGCTCTAACATCTATATTTATAAAATATTAAATTCACTTTATCTTGATTGGAATAGTATACAAGGTGAATGAACTTGTGTCATTTTCTTGTTGCAGATTCCGTAGAAGAATCACTGAGAGTGAGAGTGAAAAAAGCCGCTCCTTCCTTTGCAAGAAAGGTAAAGACGGAGATGGAAATGAAGTCAGAGGAGTCGAACGACAGTTCAATAAGAGTAATTGATGCACCTCACCACAAGGTAAGAAAGAGGCATATCTTTATCTTCATCCTCTGGTAGTGGACACCGAATCTTCTTGCGATATTCCTTGTGTTGCCCAGAGCACTTATGCCTAGAGAAAGGGTTGTTATAAGAGGGAAACAACAGGTAGGTATCATATTAGTCCTTTTTAAAAAAATTAATCTTTTATGATGGATTCTTCAAAGATCAATGTATAATATAATAGTACTGGAGCTTTTGTATTACTTGTGACATGGCAAAAATCATCCTCTTGGGATCAAATAACAGATGATATCCAAGTATATTACCAAGCTTTTCTGCAAATACAGTCAGACATGCTAGGCCAACTTTTAAAAATAGCAGCAGCAAACACAGACTGGTAGGTTGCAATGTTCTGGAAGTTTGTAAATCATATTATATAGCTATAAATTTCACCTTGATTTACAATTAATTTACATACACAACATAAACAAGGAAGTAAATTCTACATTTCGAATTAATAATATTCATCTATTTTCCTGATTGCTCTAACATCTACATCCATTAAATTCACTTGTTCTTGATTGGAATAATATACAAGCTGAAAATGCCGCAAGATTTCTGCAACTTGAATCCTAATTTTTTTTTTTTTAATCTCAATATTTTGGAAGAGAACAAGAAATGAACTTGTGCTAATTTTCTTGTAACAGATTTCGTAGAAGAACCGACCCGAGAGTGAGAGTGACGCACGAAATCTCAGAAACTGTCAGAAAAAGAAAACCAAAGGAGAATAGAGATGAGAAAGCTTCCAGGCTATTATGTCGTACCCCGCAAGACCCGTTTGACAAAAGCTCAAAAAGAGATGGCTAATTGGATGGCCCAAAAAACTCAAAAGGATAGTGACTTGTTTGTCAAAATCTTGACTCCGTCAAATATTCATACATGCAAGACTTGTGTACTGGTGCGTAAGCATTTTTTTTTTTTTCATTTTCTGCAGTTATGTATTTAATGGAGAAAATGTTTGTGGGAGATAAAAATATCAAGTACATATGCAATCAATCTTACTATCTTGTTGTACTATGTTGCTATATATGTACCAGAATTTACCTGATGGCTTTGCGTGCGAAGTTCTTCGAAGCAAAAGGAAGAAGATTACTCTGATACCTGCCGATTTAGATAAGGGAAACAATATATGTACTGCAAACTACTGCAAGAATGAATGTATCAGATGCCTAGGTAAAGGTTGGCGTGAATTTACATGCATTAATGGATTGAAACAAGGGGATCTTTGCCTTTTTGAACTAAGGAAGAAAGACGAACGAGGAATGCTGACCATGGTAGTGCATTTTAATCATGAATAGGTAAGACATATATAACAATTACAGTTTGTTTGCAAAGTAATCCCCTGTTATTTTGCACTTAAAACATTGCTTGTTGATTACTTGTGAAAGTAGCAAATGGATCCGATGTAACTTGCAATGCTAGCTCATGTGTTATATGCATCTGCAATGGTACGTACCTCTTGTGTTATATAAATGTGACAGTAATACATATGCTGTTGTATTATGCGTGAGCACTAATTATTAGTTGTAATTGTAAGACAATCTAGATATAGTGATGAACGGTGTTCATTGCATAGTTGACATGCCTTAATTATTACAAGTGACATTCAATCGTGCCTAGCTAAAATGCTAGCAAGTACAAAGCAAGCAAACCCAAAATTATTATTGCATAATAATTTGTACAATTATTTACTTCATATGTGTCGGTGAGTTAGTTGCATGTAATTGTT